>BQNB010063038.1:3385-35843 GCA_026074375.1 Tanacetum coccineum
CACGTAAACTCAGGATCTCTCTTGGAGTTCCATCGAACCTTGACTAATGGGATGCGGCTTCACTTCATTCGTTTAACTTCACGGTCTACGATCTTGATGGGTTCCTACACAAACTGAAGCTTGTCATCAAAATGAAGTCCATCCAACGGAACGGCTAACGGTTCTTAGGCATGGCACTTTTTCAAGTTGAATACATGAAATGTGTTATGAACCCTGCTTAGTTCTTCTAGAAGCTTGAGTTTGTAAGCAACCTCTCCAACCTTTCCTAACACCTTGAAATGTCCAACATACCTGGGGTTTAACTTCCCCCGTTTGCCAAAACATACGACCCTTTTCCAAGGCGAAACTTTAAGCATAACTTTATCCCCGACTTGGAATTCCATTGGTTTATGCTTCAGATCGGCGTAACTCTTCTGTCGATCACGAGCGGCTTGCATCCTTTGCTTGCTTTGGACGATTTTCTCTGTCGTCTCTTGAATTAGTTCTTGACCGAGGATTTGAGCTTCTCCAACTTCGGTCCAACAAACAGGTTAAGAGAATTCAACTAACGGTAAGTGATTAACCCAACCTTTTTCCGAAATCGATCACGTAAGCACGCAGCATATCCTTGAGAGTTTGAATTGTCCACTTACTTTGCCCGTCCGTTTGTGGATGGTACGCAATACTCATATTCAAATTAGTACCTAAAGCATTCTGAAGTGACCTCCAAAAGTTGGATGCGAACCTCGGGTCGCGATCACAAATGATTGAAACAGGTATTCCATGCCTCGTGACAACCTCCTTTAGGTATATTCTTGCAAGTTTATCCATAGGATCAGTCTCTCTCATTGGTGTGAAAATTGCAGACTTAGTGAGTCGGTCAACAATCACCCAAATGGTGTCGTAGCCTTGCGGCGTCTTAGGGAGCTTTGTGACAAAATTCATAGTGATGTTGTCCCACTTCCATTCAGGTATCTTGGGCTGTACCAACAATCCTGATGGCCTTTGATGTTCAGCCTTGACCTTAGCACAGGTCAAACACTTGCTAACATAGGTGGCGATGTCGGCTTTCATATTGGGCCACCAATATAGCTTCTTCATATCTTGGTACATCTTGTTGAAACCCGGATGTATAGAATATTTTGATTTGTGAGACTCGTGCATGATCACATTCTGCAAATCGCCATAACAGGGTAGCCAACTCTTACCATTGAGGCATAGAGTTCCATCCACACGAGGTTCTAACTTTGCTGTCCTAATCGCCTCTGGATTTTTAGTGTTTTCAACCAACAGTCCTCCAACATCTTCGTTCTTGATGTTCTCTGGTTTTCGTACTTCAGTCTGAGCATTCAAGATTTGTTTGGGAAGATCCAAGCCAATAGTCATGACTAAGGCTCGAACTCTTAATGGTTGATCTCTCTCCTTCCTGCTTAGAGCATCAGCAACAACGTTTGCCTTTCCCGGGTGATAACGAATCTCACAATCGTAATCACTGAGCAACTCCAACCAACGACGTTGCCTCATGTTCAACTCTTTCTGATTAAGAATGTGTTGTAGGCTCTTATGATCAGTGAACACCGTGCACTTGGTTCCATACAGGTAGTGCCTCCAAATCTTGAGAGCGAACACTACTGCTCCAAGTTCCAAATCATGAGTCGTATAATTCTTCTCATGAATCTTCAGTTGGCGTGATGCATAAGCAATAACCTTTTCTCTTTGCATTAACACAACGCCCAAACCCTTCTTTGAAGCATCGCAGTATGCGATAAAATCTTCGCTTCCATCAGGTCAGGCCAGGATTGGTGCACTATACAACTTTTGCTTTAACAGTTGAAAAGCTGCTTCTTGTTTATCACCCCAAACAAACTGGATCTTCTTCTGGGTGAGCTTGGTCATCGGTTTGGCGATCTTTGAAAACCCTTCAATGAATCTCCGGTAATACCCAGCAAGACCTAAAAATTGTCGAATCTCCGTTGGTGACTTAGGAGATGTCCAATCTTTAATGGATTCGATCTTGGCGGGATCCACGTGAATACCTTTAATATCAATCACGTGACCTAGGAACTGTACTTTAGGAATCTAAAATTCACATTTGGAAAACTTGGCATACAACTCCTCTTTCTAAGCAATTCTAAGATTAGCTTAAGGTGCTCTTCGTGCTCTTACTTGTTCTTTGAATATATCAGAATATCATCAATAAAGACAATCACGAATTTATCCAAATATGGTTTACACACCCGATTCATAAGTTCTATGAATATGGCAGGTGCGTTTGTCAAACCAAACGGCATAACTTGAAATTCATTATGGCCATAACGGGTTCTGAAAGCGGTTTTTGGGAATATCCCCTTCCCGTACTTGAACTGTGATAACCTGATCGCAGTCTATCTTAGATATAAACAATTAGATCCTAGTAGTTGATCACAAAAATTGCGATCTTGGGATTGGATAACGATTCTTCCACTGTCAGCTTTGTTTCAGATTCCGAAGTCGAGCCTCACATTTGAAACGACATCCTTCTTATGACAAACAAGACAGAGCCCCAAGGTGAGATACTGGTCTTATAACGCCTTGTTCGATAGTTCTTCATTGCTCCGACAATCTTCATTTTGGAAGCACGCAATCGATAAGGTGCGCCCGTGCTAATCGGTGGCAACACCAGTATCAGATCCGATTTGAAATTTCACTTGTCGAGCCAAAGAAAGGAAGACCACGGCAATCCTCAGGAAATACAATCAGAGAAAATCTCAAACTATCGGTACGTCCTCAAGTCGCTTCTTCTCAGACTTGTCTTCCGTCTCCTTTGTAGTAATGTTTGCCAAAACGACTGGACATCCTTTTAGCATGTATTCTTGTATTTCGGTGTACGAGATAATGTGTAGACGAGCCTCATTTCCCCGGTTGCTTCCGTCACCGTGAATGATTAGAGTTTTCGATTTCCCCAGGGATACGAACGATATTCTCGGGCACACTCGCATAAAAAGATATAATTAGAAAGTAAATGATGTGCTTGTACTTTACCAACTAATCATACGCAATTATAGATTCAAAACTACCAAGTTCTACGGGCATTTAAAGTCTATGTGAATGAGGTGTTCATGAATTTTTAAATGTCAACCCTAAGGATAGTGTTCAACCCAATTATTCTCTCGTCGGCTAGTTCAATGTCATAATAGTAATCTAATGCAGTTGATGTGATATCAATTTAGGAGCTAAATGCAGTAGACACAAAACTCCTATCGGCACCAGTATCCGATAAGATAGAAGCATAGCGGTTGTTTAGAAGGAACATACACGTTACGACGTTGGAGTCTGGGTTTATCCCCGCATGGCCTACCGCATACACTTTTACTGGAGCATTGACATTTCCAGTTGGGTTGCCTCGATTATTGTTGTTCTTCAGTTTTGGACATTCCCTCTTTAAATGTCATTGGGTACCACATTCATAGCAAGTAGGCTTCTGACCTGTCCCAGTGCCCTTTGGTTATTAGCAGTGTTGGCATTAGCAGGACTCCTGCAATCACGGGCCAGATGGCCAATTCGATTGCACTTGTGGCATTGGGAGCACACGGACCATCGTGGTGATAATTGCACTTAGGCATAGGGGGTAGATTAGATCCCCCGTTATAGATTCTTCTCACAAGTCCCATTGCAGCATAAGCCCTGCCGGTAATCTGCCTCTTGTTTTATGATTTTGTTGTTGGTTATATATCTTGCTTTCTTTATTCTTTGTTTGACGATCAACAAAAGTGCGGATTCTCTTATCTAGTCTGTTTGAGGGCTTATCAGACATTGGATCTCTAGGAGTTGTTGGGCCCGAGTACGAGGGACTGCCCTGGATGCTAGATGACCCATATGTGCAGGTCAATTTACAGGCCCCACCATCACCAGACTACGTGCCTGGCCCTGAGGAGCCAGAGCACACCACCAATCTACACTTGTTTTTCAAAGAAAACCAAAAAAGTTGCCCTGGTGCAACCAGCCATTTTTACAAGCATTTTTCCTAGCTTAATTGATTTTCAAACCTTAATCTTTTTACTGTTTTAGATAGCCCTTAAGCTATACTTTAAGCTAGCACAAGACCCAAAGCAATAAGGATCCTTTTAGGGCTTAAAAATAAGCCCTAAAGGTGCCTCCTTGGGCTGTTTGTCTTCCTTTATTTGCCAATTAGCTTATTTGCCTTTTCCTGCTTATCTGTCTGTTTTTATTAGCTTATTTTTGTTAGTATTTGCTTATTAGGTGTAGCACAGGTTAGGTATTTGCATACTTCTTATTTGTGCTAGCTTATTTGACCTTAAATTGCTCAACAGTTTGTGCCATTTAGCTTGTTTGCTTATTTTGCTTATTTGTCTTATTTTCTAAGCTTGTTTTTATGCATAGTGCTTATTGGGAGTAGTGAGCTATCTAACTTTGCTTATTTTGTTTTGTTACTAGCTTATTTAGCTTAAAAAGTAGTAAAACAGTTAGCTTAATATGCTTTAGTGTAGAAAAAAGTGAAACTGCCATCATTTTGTGCTTATTTTCCTGCTTAATTTTCAGTTTCAAATAAGTTGTCTTTTTTTAATATTGCTTATTTTTCCTTGTTTTATAAGTTTTAAAAAAAAGAAAAAAAAAGTTTTTTGCAAAAAGAAGAGGCCAAGGGTCGAACCATGGACCTCCTCCTTTATAGCAAACGTCCCACACACACTCTCTACTACCAAAAGCGCCCTTGGGTCTTTTCTGCCAATCCTTGCACCCTTTATTCTTTTAACCTTGTTTTTCCTTTTAACCATTCAGCCACTGTTTTGCTTATTTCAGCTTATTTATAAGCCCTTTTTCGAAACTCTTATTTTTCATAAAACCAACATGTCTTAATCTACTTTTCTGTATTTTTTCATAATTTTCCTCATTAGTTTAATACTTTTAATTAATTTTTTTTAAATCGTTTTTAATTCATAATAAATTATAAAAAAGTCAAAAAAATATAATTCTTTTTTTTAAAATGTTGTTTTATCAATTAGGACATAGGAAAATTAAATTTACATTTGTAGGGTTAAAATTTCAAAATTTCATTTTTTAAAGAACGGGTTTAGGTCCCGGTTCTCGTTTTTTATGTTTAAATCGCTTTTATCTTTCGTTTTTAGGTTTTCTTTACTCGTTTTTGCATTTTAATTGTAGAATTAATTTCCAAAACCAAAAATCTTCTTAATCCCATTCAAACGCGCGATCACAAACGTCTTCGATTTTCAATTTGCACCTCGACGGGATTACGACTTCGGGTAGGTTTTGAGGGATTGTGCTTTGGATAAAAGCGAATCTTTTAAAAGCCTCTTTGAATACTTACTAATGATTTTTATCCTTACGTATTTATATTTATATATTTATTATATATTTATATATACAAAAATGCTAGAATCAATCCTTCGTGTAATTCCTTCGGTAATTGCGAAACGATTATCTTCAAACTTTCCTTCTCACTTTTTTTTTGTATTTTTCTCATTTTTTGATTTTTTTTGCTAACTATTCTTAAAATCTCGGTGTAGTTTCACCAACTTCACGATCATAATAATTCCGGATAATTCCTTCAGTAGTTCTTCGTTCTTCGGACTCACCATTAATTGTGATGGTAGTAAAATCACATGAGCTTTGACTACTAATATACATTCCTATTTGCAATGTGCAAATTTTCAATCGCACCAAAGATAGAAAATGACACAAGACTCGGGAAATACAAACTTTACACTTTAAGCAACTAGTAACTGTAAATTAAACTTAATCTAACGGGGTAGGTTAAGGTGTAAAGGTGTAACGAAACAAATAGTTGGTGTAAATTCCTAAAGGATTGGCTCTATGGGTTGTTCTAGTGGATCTTCACTCTAAAGATGAGAGTGGAAAAAGGGTTTAAACGGGAGGTTAACTAACCAGTGTAGTTAGTTAATGAAAAAACATGTAAAGGCGATTTGGGTGTAATCCTAAAATTAACCAATTTAAACAAATTACTCCATCTAAATCCATAGTACTTATCATTGCGGTCTTGAGTGATATACCAAGCTAAGTTCTAAAGTCTACAACATCACCGGCACACTCATATTTTGTGGAATTTGGATAAACATTTGGAAACAGAAAGGCTAAATCCTCACAATATCTAACAAGGGTTATTGTGTGCGGGTTATGTAACATGTAATTTCACAAAAGTATGCTTAAAAAATTTTAAATTTGAGCATAATTTAAGCATTTTAGTGTGAAATTAGGACAAGTAAACATTCTAATTCCATCCTCCCACTTGAATTATACAACGTCCTCGTTGTATATATGAAACATTAAATACGAGAATTTAAAAAGAATTAGAATGAGAAACTCCCCTGATATTTGCTCGGTAGATTCTCCATGTAGGTTTGTGAGCAAGATTGTGTGTTGAACAGCCGTCTTGAGGTTTCAAGACTCCAACACTTTAAGATTTCTAGATTTGTAAATACATCACCAACATCGTCGATTTTTCTTTCACGAGGTCATGTGTAAATTCTCAGAAAACAAATGCAAATCTATCTCCGTATATTCGTTTGGTTAGACTCGAAATAAATACCTAAAACTGTACAGGAAGTCAATACGCCGTATCCATTCCTCAGGATACGCCGTATTGATACCTGTATACGATGTATTCATTTAATGAATACGTCGTATAGACTATGCTAAAAATAAAGACTGGATAACGTCCAGATAATCAATACGCCATATCCATGGGGTTTGGATATGCCGTATAGACAGTCTGGGAAGACAGACTCGATAAAAATTGAAAATACATTCTGGGTTGTCTCTCGGCAAGCACTTTTGTTTACAGAAAAGTCTTTAAGTTAGACTTACCCCAATTTGATCCCATCCTTATCAAACAATTTGGGGTCGAACGGGATGCCAAATGGCATGTACAAATTCTTGATTAGGAAAATGAATGACATCCCTTTGTTAAGATGATTCTAAGTCATGACATTAAAATTTAATCCCTTGATAAAAGTTTCAGTTTTGAAAATTTTATTAGATGTATCATGACTTGTTTCCAAAAGCTTATTTGACCCATGTGTATAGACACCAACATCGGTATTTATTACATCAGGTAACGGTTTGACAGATAAATCCCCTGAAGAGTGTTCAATATCTACTTTATCATCATCATTGTCCTTTTCCGATTTTAAACCATTAGGATAAATTACGTTAAAAGGGAATAGATCATTAAAGTTTAAAACGTTTTGTTCCTCTTCATCACATTCGGACAATGATGTTTCATATTTTAAATTATATTCATCGATATGTTAAGGACTTATGTTTTGTTCCTCTTCATCTAATTTAGACGTTAGAGCATCATTGTAAACAATGGCTGGAAATTCATTCTTAAAATCTTTAAAGTATTCTAAATCATCAAAATAACTGACCATAGGCTTGGGTGATGGAAGCAAAGGCATATTGACTTTATCATTATTATTTTTTGAATCTGTTTTTAAATTGTTGACAGAAATTATTTTGTAGGAAAATAAATTTTTGTCAAAAATTACCGTGCAATCTTCATCATCGGATTCGTCAAATGATATTCTAAAGTCGATTTCATCGTTGAAAGAAGTACTTACATGAGATTTGCACTAAAGTGCATCCTGTGGTGCAAAGGCATCATTAATGACTATAGCTGGGAATTCAGCTTCCACAGAGCTAAGGTCATGAAGACCATCATCAATCCTGATCTTCTTATATGTAGCAGTTTGCCAATTAAACACCTGACCACGCCTATGAGCTTTTTCTTCTTCAAGCTTGATATATTCTTCCATAGTCATGTTAGGATCGTTCATCCTGAAATAAACTTACTAGAAAGGTAGTTAAATAACCCAATACGTCGTATTCAGAGGACTGAATACGTCGTATCACACAAACACAATAAACAAGAATACAAATTATTCTAAACTACACTACTCCTAAGGGCTAGATCTAATCTAATGTTAAAAACCAAAATATCAAATAAAAATCAAGATTAATTTTCACTCCCCGGCAGCGGCGCCAAAAACTTGATGTGTCGTTGTGTGGTGTATATTTTATTGATTCAAGTTTTAAATTTATATTTTGCCGACTAAACCAAAACAACACTTTAACAGGCAGTGTACCCGATCGGTAGTAGTTTCGTGGTAAGTAGGGTGTCGAACACTTGAAGCGAGGTTAAATCTATCAATTTAATTAATATCTTGGTTATCTAATCTATGTTAATTCTACTTTATTCTAAACCTATGTCAGTCCTAGTTTCTAATTCTAACATGAAAAAGGGGGTTTTCAGCCTGAGAGACTGGCACGGTTTGGTTGGTGACTACAATAAATCAAGGCACTTTAACCCACGCGAGCTAATTAACAAAAGATAAAAGAGCGGTCGAGCCAAATATAAGAAAACTGTATTAACCATTATTAATCCGATTAGAAAGTTGGTTTGTTTATTAAGTGCAATGATTTCTTCTCTCGAGGTGGCATATCATTCTTAAGACTTAGGCGTTACATCATCCTAAGACCTAGACACATTAATTCTGTCACAATTAAAGCATCCACATAAAGCATCCTTATTTGCTGATTATAATCTATCTTAGGGATTAAAGCAATGGTGATCTTGTTAAACCCTAGCTTATAGAGACTTTACCCACTTACCGCTTAATGGCAATTCATACACTAGTATTCCACTTGTCCAACTATCCAATGGAATCAGAACGTTACTTGTTGAATTATCTAGGTCACCTACTAGTCAACACGATCAATAAACCATCAGCAATATCCAATTAACTAGTTAAGCCCGAAGCGTATCCTAGACACAGACTTAGAAGGACAATATTTGTGTAACTATTATTCTAGATGTATGAATTACTATATGGAGAGCTATCCCAGACTCTAGATCTACTTGGTCCGTATCACTAGATCCAGTTGAATGATAGGTCGCATACAAAAGTGCGTAAACAAGTATAAATTGATAAACATAAACAAGCATTCAACGATAAATCAAGAAATCGAGATAAACAAATACCAAACATTTAGATCTTCATAATAATGGCTAATACCCGAAGGTATTAGCCTTCAAACGTCATAATAAATACAAGAGTAATTATTTAGCCAAGGTAAACTAACCGAGTTAACGAATGATACCAAAAACTGAATGATTACTAAAGTATATGGAATTACACGATGTCTCCTATGGAATTGATAATGTTGCTCGACCTCTTCTGCTCTTTTTCTCCTCTGAAAATCGACTTTTATGGTTTAGGTATCGAGAATATGATTTAGCATACTTAAAACTCTTTTTTGAGTTTTCTATTAATAAGGTCTGGAAGTCGGTTCGATACGGCGTATCCAAGTATTAGATACGGCGTATTAGGGATTTCTTAGAGTAGGGACCACGCTTGATATCCTCCAGAATATTCACATACTATATCTTGAATACGACATATTGAGTCTCTCTGGATACGACGTATTGAACTTTATTCCTCTATGGTCTTTGGTGAGTGCAGGCACATATACGCCGTATCTTCCTTGATCGATACGGCGTATTGGTCTTCAGAATATTAATCTTCAAAATATCTTCATTTAAGCTCCAGAATGCGCTCCTTTTGCTATCTTTCACCAATTACTCCATAATTACTGCAATTCTCAAATATAATCGATTAAGTAACAATTCTTTGCAATAACTATACAAAATGGGTTAATAACATGGGATAAATGATGCTATAAAATAGACGTTATTTGATGTCATCAAATATCCCCCACTTGAATCCTACTTGTCCTCAAGTAGCCTTTAGAAGTTTATAAAAATGTATCCCTAAGGATATTTTCATCTATTACAAGCTCACAAAATAGGAAAATGAAAACACTAAAATCACTCAACTAATCTATGTGGTAACATGTAACTAATTCGCTCAATTGCTCGGTCATGACGGGTGTTCTATCATAAGCTTGGCAAGGATACATATCTCCACCACTAAAGCCAAGGAGTAACAAGTTTATAAAGGTAAATATGGGGTTTTGTATGGAAAGGCTTACGGTTGATCATTCTACAATCTTTCACCAGATGTACCAGTCCAACAAGGCAGCTGAAGCACACATACATGGTCGTAATGACGGAATAGACATGTGTGTTCGATCACTTCCTCATTCGAATTTAACCAACGGTGGATGAAGAATGATATCGTAACCAACAAGGCACCTAAGACATGCATACATGGTCGTAACGACGGAATAGACATGCATGCTCGAACAAGTCCTTATTCACATAAAACCAGCGGCTAATCATTAGGTGAGAGGGAAGTAAATTGTTGTTAAATAAAAATCAAGAAACAAATAGATTAAGACTAAAGTACAAGTTGCTAGACACTTTTTTCCCTGACCGTTACCATGATTTAGACACGACTATTTACAACGTCTTGATCATAGATCAAAAACAACAACCTAAGTTGGCGTTCTCATAACGGTCAACTTCCCAATCATCCCAAACTTTACATACTCTACAAGGTAATTGGTGATATCTTCCACTTTGTACAATACTCTATATCGTCGATTTGTATCAATGAATAATAGATCCTTCGTGTGATTCCTTCGGTTCTTGCTTTGCGAAAAGATTATCTTCAAATTTTCCTTCCTTTTTTTTCAATCTAACTATATACGAAACTTGGAGTAGTTTCACCATCTTCACGATCATAATAATTCTGGATAATTCCTTCGATAGTTCTTTCGTTCTTCAGACTCACCAATAATTGTGATGGTAGTAAAATCACATGAGTTTTGACTATAATATACATTCCATTTGTAATGTGCAAAATTCTAACCGCACCAAAGATAGAAAATGACACAAGACTCGGGAGATACAAACTTTACACTTTAAGAAACTAGCAACTGTAAATTAAACTTAATCTAACATGGTAGGTTAAGGTGTAAGGGTGTAACGAAACAAATAATTGGTGTAGTTCCTAGAGGATTGGCTCTACGGGTTGTTCTAGTGGATCTTCACTCTAAAGATGAGAGTGGAAAAGGGTTTAAACTGGAGGTTAACTAACCGGTGTAGTTAGTTAATAAACAACATGGATAGGCGATTTGGGTGTAATCCTAAAATTTTATCAATGTAAACAAGTTACTCTAATTAAATCCATAATACTCATTATTGTGGTCTCGAGTGATATACCAAGCCAAGTTCTAAAGTCCACTACATCACCGGCACACTCATATTCTATGGAATTTGGGTAAACATTTAGAAACGGATAGGCTAAATCTTCACAATATCTGACAAGGGTTATTGTGTGCGGGTTATGTATCAAGTAATTTCACAAAAGTATGCTTGAAAAAATTTTAAATTTGAGCATAAATTAAGCATTTTAATCATTTAAATGTGAAAAATAAGACAAGTAAACATTCTAATTCCACCCCCACTTGAATTATACAACGTCCTCGTTGTATAGATAAAACATTAAAAATACGGGAATTAAAAAAATTAGAATGAGAAACTCCTCTGATATTTGCTCGGTAGATTCCCCAATTTGCGTTTTTAGCAAGATTTTGTATTGAACAGCCGTCTTGAGGTTTCAAGACTCCAATACTTCAAGATCTTTTAGATTTGTAAATTCTCCACCAATATTCGTTGATATTCTTTCATGAGGTCCTGTGTAAAATAGGAAAAACGTGCATTCCTATCTTGGCATCTACGGTTAATTTAAACTAATCTAAACAAACTAAATACGAGTCAGTCTGGTGGATACGCCGTATCAAATTAATGAATACGCCGTATTCCAGAACTGACAATAATGTTTTTAAAGTGCAATAAAAAATAAAGACTGATAACGTCCAGACAATCAATACGCCGTATGGTATGGAGCGGATACGCCGTATTGATGTCTGGGAAGACAGACTCGATAAAATTAAATAACAATCCGGGTTGTCTCCCGGGAAGCACTTTTGTTTACAGCAAAGTCTTTAAGTTAGACTTGTCTTCAGCTTCTACATTTGAAATATTCAGCTTTCTTGATTGGGTATTGCACTTGTTTCTGAAATATATTCACGAGCTATGGTGCTGAACTTACTGCCAGGCTTGATTCTATCATACACAGACAAACCAAAACGTCATACCATGATATATATGCAAAAATATGAGAACATGTTTAATAGTTAGATACATCATGACATGAATAATAATAAATGTACATATAGATATAGACAAAAGATAGGGATAGGTGGATCATGGGTCTGGCTGCTGTGGGTCCTGTTGTGCTGCGGAGGTGCTGGCCTCGCCAGTCCTCTGTCTGACTCGACGTCTCTGATAAGGTACATGGGTCTCAGAATATGGCACGTAGGTAACTCCTGCCTTGTCTATCATCCATGCGAGGCGAGTAATAGCCCATGTACTGAACCTGGAAAAATCACGAGCCATCGTGTCAATCACCTCGCGCTGCTCAGTCAATGCCCCATGAATCTCATGTGCATCCTCCTCTAATCTGGCCATCCTTTGTGGCATGGTCCTAGAACCAGCTGGTGGTAGTGGTGCCTGTACGGGTGCCGGATCAGCCTGGCCACCCTCATCAATAATAGGGGCATCCTGAGCCACCCCAAGGGCACCAGCCACAGCATCGGGCTGCCTCTCTGGTCTTATGGCCACCCAGGCCCATGTATCATCAACCTCCATACAGATTTGTAATCTCACTAGCTCACCCATATCAATAATCGGAAGCTCAGGGGCAATAACTGTCAATCCTCCAAGTATCTCCGCAGTCAAAAGTCCAAAATGATCAGCCAATCGAGCTACAAACTGCCCACCAGAGATATGAGCCCCGCTCTTCCTCCCAGCAGCAAACCTCCTTAGATATCAGGCTAATAAGTAAGGGATGTTGACTGATCCAACATCCAGCCCTCTCAAATAAAACAAATCAGTCACGGTCACCTTTTCAGGTGCCTGACTCCTCCCAACAATACTGTGTGCCATCATCCTATGGAAAAGTCTCAACACCGAATCTCTAATCAAAGTGTAGGAAGGGGGAAGTCCCAAGAAATCTCCACCAGTAGAAATACTCCTCCAATAATCATGTAGATCCCCCTTCCCAGGGATCATCCTCTCACTCTCACTCCAATACCTAGCAAAACCAGGGAACTCCATCTCCTCCCCGGTATGTAATCCCAAGGCCAGAATAAAGTGCCTCCAGCTCAATCGTCTCCTGGCTCCACCTAACTGAAACTGAATAGTACCAGTAGCATCCAAGTCAAGCAATACGTCACCAAATCTAAGTGTGTTAAGGAACTTAGAATGAGCGCCCTAACTAGAAGTCCCCTAGTATCAAACAGCCTCCCCCAGGCTTGACTAGTGAATACAACTACACCGGCATCATCACGGTGCTCCATAACCATCCTAGCAAACAAACCATCACTCATAAGCTCGGGCATCCCCAGAAAATCCATAACCTAAACCTTGTGTATCTCCTGACTGTAAATCCTCTCCAACCTCTCCTCGAAGTCGGCAATATTGCATCAGTTTCTAAGGCCTTGGTACCTAAGTAATATCGGTCGTCTTCTACTACCGTGGTGGTAAGGGTGCCGTATCTACAAAATTAACAAAAAAAGAATAAAGATTATAGAATTTTTAACTTTCTGTTCTGAGGGTGGATACGGCATATTCATAAATGGATACGCCGTATAAGGATCAATATGGTCAATACGCCGTATAGGTGTTTAGTCAATACGGCGTATAGGTTTTAAGACTCAGGATCCATTTCTCATCAATACGCCGTATTCAATAACAAAATTTGGTCAATACGCCGTATCCATGTGAGTAGATACGCCGTATTGATATGCAATATGAAAACGAAAAAGGTTGTTCCCTAGTTTACCCATTTTAACCCAATTAAAACTCATAAAACAACTAACATATATTCAGGGGGGAAAGGCATTCAAACAAAGGTATATCTCCTAATACCATAAACCAAACCCTAACCCTAATTTGAAATGAAATAGTAAATTGAAAAGTAAAAAGGGAAGGATTATTACCGTTTGATTGTGATATAGGAGAGTGCTATTACGAATTAAGAATAAAGGATGATCTCAAGGAATTTTAGTGGTAAAATTTGTGTGTGTGTGGTGAATTTTTTTTGGTAAAAACAGATTCGACGTATTGATTGAGTTATTATACCCAAACTCAATACGCCGTATTGAGGTTTACATAATACGCTGTATTGGCGAATTTTGTTGACTTAGTCAATGTAAGTTAAAAACAGTGAATACGTCGTATAGGTTTTGCCCTATGCGGCTCTTATCCGTCCTTGGAGACTAATTTTCCTATACAAGCAATAGAAAACGTTCCTTGGCCTCATGCAACATTATCACACAATTAACACATCCTTATAATACCGCCTTGGGCGAAAAGGAATGCCAAAACGGCACACATAAAATTCATTAATGAAATGAATAGATTCCCGTTATGTAATATCTCAACATCACAATTTTACTTTTAAGTTTTGACAAAATACTTCCCGTTCTGATAGTTTTAGTCGCTTTATCGCTAACTGTTTCAAAAAGCATGCGTGACCTATGTATACAATTCATTTACCCTTGGAGGCTATTTTATATCGATTTCCTTTATTATCATTGTCCTCGTTCCGATTTTAAATCATTGGGATAAATAATGTTGAAAGGGAATAGATCATTAAAGTACAAAATGTTTTGTCCCACTACATCATATTCAGACAATGATGTTTCATCATTTAAATCAGATTCATTGTTATGTCGAGGGCTTAAAGTCTGTTCAGTTAAGTAATCAGATTTAGACGTTTGAGCATCATTGTAAACAATGGCTAGAAATTTATTCTTAAAATCTTTAAAGAAGTCTAAATCATCAACATAACTGGTCGTAGGCTCGGGTGGCAGAAAAGAAGGTATACTGGCTTTTTCATTATCGTTCTCCGAATCCATTTTCAAATTGTTGACATAAATCATTTTATAAGAAAACGAGTTTTTGTCATAAATTATTATGTAATCCTCATCGTCGGATTCGTCAAATGATATTCTAAAGTTATCTCGGTCATTGACAGGAGTACCTTATTAAGATTTGGCACAGATGTGTTCATGAGGGGCAAAGGCATCGTTAATGACTTATAGCTGGAAATTAGGCTTCACGGATCTAAGGTCGTGAGTTCGTCATCAATCCTGTACTTTCCTACCTGTAGCAGTTTGCTAGTTAAACACCCGACCACGCCTACGAGCTTTTTCTTCTTCAAGCTTGATATATTCTTCCATAGTCATGTTGGGATCATCCATCCTGAAATAAACTTACTAGAAAGGCAGTTAAATAACCAATACGTCGTATTCAGAGGACTGAATACGTCGTATCACACAAACACAATAAACAAACAAGAATACAAATTACTCTAAACTACACTACTCCTAAGGGTTAGATCTAATCTAATGTTAAAACCAAAATATCAAATAAAAATCAAGATTAATTTTCACTCCCTGGCAACGGCGCCAAAAACTTGATGTGTCGTTGTGTGGTGTATATTTTATTGATTCAAGTTTTAAATTTATATTTTGCCGACTAAACCAAAAACAACACTTTAACGGGCAGTGTACCCGATCGGTAGTAGTTTCGTGGTAAGTAGGGTGTCGAACACTTGAAGCGAGGTTAAATCTATCAATTTAATTAATATCTTGGTTATCTAATCTATGTTAATTATATTCTATTCTAAACCTATGTCAGTCCTAATTCTAATTCTAACAGGAAAAAGGGGGTTTTCAGCCTGAGAGACTGGCACGGTTTGGTTGGTGACTACAATCAATTCAAGGCACTTTAACCCACGCAAGCAAATTCATAAAAGATAAAAGAGCGGTCGAGCTAAATATATGAACATTGTGGTAACCATTATTATCGATAGAAAGTTGGTTGTTTATTCAAGTGCAATGATTTTCTTCTCTCGAGGCGGTATATATTTTAAGACTTCAGACGTTATCATCATCCTAAGACTAGAACATTATTCTTTCATAATTAAAGCCTCACGCATTAAAGCATCCTTATTTGCTGATTATAATCTATCTTAGGGATTAAAGCAATGGTGATCTTATTAAACCCTAGCTCATAGAGACTTTACCCACTTACCGCTTAATGGTGATTTATACACTAGTAGTCCACTTGTCCAACTATCTAATGGAATCAGAACGTTATTTGTTGAATTATCTAGGTTCACCTTCTAGTCAACACCATCAATAAACCATTGGCAATATCCAATTAACTAGTTAAGCCCGACGCGTATCCTAGACACAGATTTCGAAGGACAATATTTGTGATCCTATGATTCTAGATGTATAAATTACTATATGAAGAGCTATCCCAAACTCTAGATTTACTTGGTCGGTATCATTAGATCCAGTTGAATGATAGGACGCATATAAAATCGCGTAAACAAGTATAAATTGATAAACCTAAACAACCATTCAACGATAAATCAGGAAATTAAGATAAACAAATACCAAACATTCAAATCTTCTTAAGAATGGCTAATACCCGAAGGTATTAGCCTTCAAACGTCATAATAAATACAAAAGCAATTATTTAGCTAAGGTAACTAAACCGAGTTAACGACTGATACTAAAACTGAATGATTATTAATGAATATGGAATACACTTTGTCTTCCTTGGAATTGATAGCGTTGCTCGACATCTTCTGCTCTTTTTCTCCTCTAAAAAACTAATTTTATGGTTTAGGTATCAAGAATATGATTTAGCACACTTAAAACTCGTTTTTGAGTTTTCTATTTATAAGGTCTGGAAGTCGGTTCCATACGGCGTATCCAAGGATTGGATACGGCGGTATTGGGGATTTCTGGAGTGGGAACCACGGCTTGATATCTTCTATAATATTATATTCATTCCATATTTCTAATACGGCGTATTGGACTTCTTTGGATACGGCGTATTGAGCTTGTTTCCTTTGTGGTCTTTGGTGAGTGCAGGCACGGATATGTCGTATCTTCCTTGATAGATACGGCGTATTGGTTTTCAGAATAGTAATCTTTAAAATATCTTCATGTAAGCTTCAGAATGTGCGCCTTTTACTAATATTCACAAGTACTTCATTTTACTGCAATTCTCAAATATAAAACGATTAGTAAACATTCTTTGCAATAATTATACAAAATGGGTTAATAACATGGGATAAATGATGCTATAAAATAGACGTTATTTGATGTCATCATCAATACACATCCTAAAAGAACCATCCTTTTTCTTAACAAACAATACCGCGCTCCCATAGGCGATGAGGGCTTGGTCGTATGAAACCTGGGTCTGGGAGTCTCTCTTGAGTTGGTCCGAAAACTCTCCAATTCAGAAGGTGCCAAACGATAGGGGGAATTTGCTTACGGCAGTTGCTCGGGATTAACTACAATCCGAAAACTCAATTTCCCGAACAAGGGCAATCTAAATTGTCATCCGGAATACATCTAGAAAATTTCTCTTTCTCTATCTCTTTTTGTTCCTTTCTCTTTAGCTCCTTAGCTATCTTTAGCTCCTCATCTTTTCTCCAGTTTCTCTCCTAATACTCTAAGCACCTTGCCATCTAGTAGTGGTATCTTTACTACTTTCTCATGATAAATTATTTTAGCCTTATGATTAGACAACCAATCCATACCTATAATCACATCAAAACTCCTATGCCTAAAAGGTATCAAATAGATGTCAAAGACATGACCCTGATATGTTGCGTGCTTGCGTGATCAATTTCGGAAAAGGTTGGGTTAATCACTTACCGTTAGTTGAATTCTCTTATAACAATAGCTATTACGCTAGCATCAAGGCTGTACCATTCGAAGCACTTTATGGTTGAAAGTATCGTTCACCTGTTTGTTGGACCAAAGTTGGAGAAGCTCAAATCCTCGGTCCAGAACTAATTCAAGAGACGACTGAGAAAATCATCCAAATCAAGCAAAGGATGCAAGCCGCTCGTGATCGACAGAAGAGTTACGCCGATCTGAAGTGTAAACCGATGGAATTCCAAGTCGGGGATAAAGTTATGCTTAAAGTTTCGCCTTGGAAAGGGGTCGTACGTTTTGGCAAACGGGGGAAGTTAAACCCCAGGTATGTTGGACCTTTCAAGGTATTAGGAAAGGTTGGAGAGGTTGCTTTCAAACTCGAGTCCAGAAGAACTAAGCAGGGTTCACAATACATTTCATGTATCCAACTTGAAAAAGTGCTATGCCAAAGAACCGTTAGCCGTTCCGTTGGATGGACTTCATTTTGATGACAAGCTTTAGTTTATGGAGGAACCCGTTGAGATCATAGACCGTGAAGTTAAACGGTTGAAGCACATCCACATTCCATTAATCAAGGTTCGATGGAACTCCAAGCGAGGTCCTGAGTTTACATGGGAACGCGAGGATCAATTCCGTAAGAAATACCCTCATCTGTTGGCAAAGACCGCACCATCGTCAAGTACCGTGGTATGTGTTTAATTACACATACCTTTTACCTTTAAAAACGAGCTAAAATAACCAAAAACGGACTTAAAATGCCAAATATATGCTTGTTTTGCTAATTGTGTTGAGCAGGAACGGATATCAAAGAAAAGGACGAAAAACAAAGCCAAAACGAAAAAACCAGACACGGAATGAAAAAGCGTGGAAAAGACACAGTCAAGTCAAAGCCCAAGTGTCAAAAAGTCAACCCAAGTCAACCCCGACAAATCCAAAAGTCAACAAGTGAAAAAAATAAGTTTGAGGGTTAAATTTGCCAAATCCTAAACTTATTTAATGAAGAAATAAGGAGAAAAAGTTGTGAGGGACCCATTCTGCCAATTTGGCAAAGTTAAACCGCAAGGGCCAAAGCTGCCAAGGTCAGATTCCCATAACTAACAAGGACGTGTACTGCAACAACCAATATAACCCTCAAGGGGTATTTTTGCCAAGTCCTCAAACTTTTAACACCACAAGGACGTGTGGTGCAACAACCCTTATAACCTTGAGGGACCAAAAGTGGCCATTACCCAAAACCTTTCCCTGTCACCCCAAACCTTTTTTATAACACCTTTCCCGCCATTTTCATACACCCAAGCTCACATGCCTTCCCCCACCTCTTTAACCTGCAACATCACCAAAAATCCAACGGGTTTACACTCCCCTCCCCCTCCACTACCACTTCTACCAAGACAGATTGCCAGCTTGGCAATTTCACAATTTTCGAGCATAATGAAGGGTAGAGATGATGATCCGAACAAGCACAAAGGCAAACCAAGGGCCAGGATTATTTTGTGTTTACACTCACACAACAAACACAAGACGTTTTTGTGTCTTCAAAGAAGCACACCAAGTGAAGACAAGAAGGAGGAACCCTAGCTCGTTTTTCTACTATTTAAGCATTGTAAGCCCTTGAGGCAAACCATGTAGTTTTTTAGGGTTTAAAAGTTTTAATGTATTAAGTTTTCAGTTTAGTTCTTCAATGTACTTGTACTTCATTTTTTTTAATGAAAATTCAGTTTTAGTTGTGTTTAATTACACATACCTTTTACCTTTAAAAACGAGCTAAAATAACCAAAAAAGGACTTAAAATGCCAAATATATGCTTGTTTTGCTAATGACTAGATTAGTATTTAAGTACCTATGCATTTGACCTGTTGGATAATTTTAAGTTCTCTTGTTACTGTACATAGCTTATTAGCTTATTTCAGCTTATCTATGTCTTTTATGCTTATTTGAACTCATTAATGCTAATTTTACTTTGTAGTTGATTTTCTTTGATTCTCATTCAATTTGATCAAAACTGTCAAAATTAGCTTCAAACTGTTCTGCTATTCTCTTTTAAGGTGCTTATTAGTTCTGCTTTTTACCTTTTTATTGTTTTAATAATGCTTAAGTAGGGTTAGTCTTTTAAAATTTCAGTTTAACTTAGCTTTTATAGGTTTTTAAGTCATTTTTAAGAAATTAAAGGGGTGTTTGGGTTAAGTGTAAAAACGGGTCAAAACATGAAGTGGTATGGGTTGTTGTCATTAAGTTGACTTTAGCTTAAGTATTAAGCTCAATTGAGTCAATTTTTAAAGTTTTTTAAGTTTGAAAAATGTTTTTCAAGGTTTTCCTAGTCACCTTTTGAAACTGTGGTGTTTAAAATCTACAATAGCTATTTTCAAAACTCATGAATCATGAATGTTAATATAAAAAAAAATTGGTGTGGTCATTTTGAGTGTAAAAACATGTTTAAAATCCTTTGGACATTTGAACTTTGTTGATTCAAAGGCTTTGTCAAAATAAAGTTAATGTTAACTTTTAAGCAAAAAGGCCCCCTTTTTCATTCTCTTAAAATTCACAAGATTACATTGTATTTTAGCAACCTTAAAATTGGTCGCACAAGTCTATTTCCAAGTGTATCTCAATCTGTTTGAACTTTTCATTTCATTTGAGCTAATTAGACAACTTAAAAGAAGCCTTCCAAATTAAGCCCTTGTCCATTAGCTTGTTTTCCCTGGTCAAATGGCGAACTTTAAGCCCACCCATCTAGCTTATTAGTTCACTTGAGCATGAGTGATTGGCTTTTCTAAAAAGCCAATAAGCTCTTTGTTAAATTCCTTCAATTTCAGTCCTTGAAAAGACCCTTTGAAGCTTATTTTAAGCTCAAAGTTGCCCTTTGCTGTCTGTGGCTTAGCTCTAGTAATAGGAATTGCTTATTATACCCCTGGCTTATTAAGCCTTATTCAAGAAGCTAATATATTTTTTGTTCCTAGTAGCTAATTAGGTTAGTATGTTAGGCTGTGTGTGCTTATTTCTTATTGCCTTTAGCTTATTTGTTCAAAAAAGTCAATAGCTTACTTAAGTCCTTTTAAGCCAATTTAGCTTCCTGTCAATTAAGCCCTCTTTCAGCTTATTTAGTTATTGCATTTTAGTACTTAGAGCTTATTTAGGTTAGTTTAGCCCCCCCTTTAGCTTATTAGTTCCAAGTCTAGCTTATTTTCCCAAAAAGACCAAAAAGACTTAGCCATTTTTTTTTGCCTTAAGCTCATTTTAGCTTCTGTCGTTTTAAAAAGCTCTTTTTAAGCTTATTCTTAGCTTTTTAGAAAAAGTTGTAGTTTTGAAAGTTGTTAAGCTCAATAAGCTTAACAACTTTGGTTCACAAAGTTTTTCAAAAAAAAAAAAAAAGGAGACAAGGGGTGACCCGGGTGAGCAAGACTCGAACCCGGGCCTCTACCCTCGTACACCTCTCTTTTATAAACATCACTTACCGCTGCGCCCTTGGGACTTTTTCATTAAAGTCCCAAGTGGTTATTTATTTAAGGGGGTTTTCACCCTTATATGTAATAAGCTGTTACAGCTTATTTTCGGGCTTATTTATAAGCCAAGTTTTAGTTTCTTATTTTTCGTAGGTTAGTTATAGTGTAAAGTAATTTTAGTAAAATTTTCAGAATTTTTAAAAGTCGTTTAGTATTTTTTATAATTTAATTTAGTTAAAAGTTTAAAAAATTCATAAAAAATACAAAAATTATCAAAAAAATATTTTTCTTTTTTAGAAAATTTTCTTTAGTCATATAGTTTGTAGGAAAAATACAAAAATTTTCGTAGGGTCATTTTTGTAACTTTTTGATTTTTAAAGAACGGGGCTCGGGTGCGGTTTTTGTCTTGACTCGTTTTTGGGTCAAACGACCTCCGTTTTCAGTCTAGTCTTTTTCATTCTTCGTTATTAGTCCCCTAGAGTAGTTTAGAAGCAAAAATTTCTCCGTAGGGTTAATTTTGAAGTTTTTAGGTTTTTGCCCCTTTGTTCGGGATTCGTGCTCTCGTTTTCTAGCTTAATTTCATAATTTTTAGGTTTTTCTTAAACGTTTTTGTTTGTTATTGTTTAATTTAACTTTCCACACTCTCAAATCATTTCTCTCCTTCAAACTCCAATCTTCCGACTGTATCGATTTTCCAGCACAGCCTCGTTGGGGATAAACGACCCGGGAACATTCTATACTACTTCTCGGTTTTATTGATTCTGTTTCTAGACTATTCTTACTATATATATTTTATATTTTATTATATATTATATATATTTTAAGGTGTAGTTTGGCATCAATCATGAACCCACGATAAGTTCTCTTGATGATGAAATTGACTTTAGAATATCATTTGACGAATCCGACGATGAAGATTACACGGTAGTTTTTGACAAAAACTCATTTTCTTATAAAATAATTTCTACCAATGATTTGAAAACAGATTCAGAAAACGATATTGAAAAGGTCAATATGCCTTTATTTCCGTCACCCGAGCCTTCGGTCAGTTGTATTGATTATTTAGACATCTTTAAAGATTTTGAGAATGAATTCCCAGCCATTGTTTACAATGATGTTCTAACGTCTAAATCAGATTTCTCAACTGAACTCACTTTATGCCCTCAACATATCGATGAATTCGACTTGAACGATGAAACATCGTTGTCAGAATATGATGAAGTGGACCAAAATGTTTTATACTTTAATGATCTATTCCCTTTCAACATAGATTATTCCGATGATCTAAAATCGGATAAAGGCAACGATGAAAATTAAATCGATATGATACAATCTTCGAGGGGTAATGAAAATACAAATAAACTTCTTAAGGAAATTAACGATAAATCAAAAAAGTTTTCCTTATGGGAAGTTTTATCATGGGATTAAATGTGAATATCATGGCTTGGAATTATCTTGTCAATGGGATGCTATTCAATCTTATTAAAATTTGTATGTGCCGTTTGCCATTTCGTTCGACCCTAAACGGTATTATAAGGATGGTGATTGTGCAGGAATGTTGTAGAGGCCAAGGTACGTTTTCTTTACTTTGTTAAATCTAGGAAAATTGGTCTCCAAGAACGAATACGACGTATTAAGGTAAAACCAATACGGCGTATCCACTGTTTTTAACTAGTGTTGACTAAGTTAACAAATTCGCCCAATACGGCGTATTTGACGAACACCAATATGACATATCGAGTCTGGGTATAAAAGCCCAACTGATATGCCGAATTGAGTTTTACCACACTTTTTCACTCTCTCACACACAAAGTCTTACTATAAAAATTCTTGGAGATCATTCTTGTTTTGATTTGTAATCGTCCTCTTCTTTATCACAATCATACGGTAATATGTTTTCCCCTTTCTCCTTTTGATTTTTGATTTCGAAATGAATTAGAATTAGGGTTAGGTTTAGGGTTTCGATTTTGGATCTTTGTGAGGTTATACCCTTTGTCCTAGGCTTATTTAGGACCACTCTTATCCTCTGCATATGATTGAAAGTTCTTTTAGAATTGTAGTGGGTCAAATGGGTAAAAAGGGAATCCCCTTTTTGTTTTAAAATTGCAGAGCAATACTGCATATTTAGTTAAACGGATACGGCGTATTGACTCTATTTCACCCAAACTTAAGACCTCAATACGGTGTATTCAATAAAATAAATACGGTGTATTGATTTGAAAAAGATCTTGCGTTTTCATTTACATACGCCGTATTGGTATCAAACTATACGGCGTATTGACTTTACTTATCTTTATACGGCGTATCCATTTATAAATACTTCGTATCCACCCTCAGAACAGAAGGTTTAAAAAATTATAATCTTTGTACTGATCTGGTTAATTTTGCAGACATAGCTCTTCCACCCAGTGATCAGAGGCACTAGTATCTTCATATTTGAGGGATTGCTGGATACCGAGGGTGATATAGCTAATTTTGAGATGAGGTTGGCCAGGATATACAAGAGGGAGGTGCACAGGGATCAGGTATTCGATTTTAGGGGATTACCAAATTTGATAGCCAAGGGGTTGAGTACTAAGATGCTGATGGAACACAGGGATGCTCAGGGACAGAGTGTGTTTACTAGCTGGGCCTTGAGGCGGCTATTTGATATTAGGGGCCCGTTGGTACACGAGCTCATTCTAAAGTTCCTTAGTACGTTTAGGTTTGGATAGGGTGTACTTGATTTGGACACGCTTGGAGCTTTACAGTTTCAGTTGGGTAGATTTAGGAGGTGTATGAGCTGGAGAGAGTTTATTTTGGCCTTGGGATTACATTCAGCAGAGGAGATGTAGACTGCTAGTTTTGGTTTATACTGGACTGAGAGTGCGAGGTGGATCCCTAACAAGGGGGATTTGAGAGATTACTAGATTAGGATTTCATCTATTGGATATTTTCTAGGGACTGCCCCTTCTTATACTTTTATCTGGGATCCTATGCTGAGGTTATGCCATAAGCTCATCGCCTGTAGTATCGTTGGGAGGAGTCAAGCACCTGAGAAGGTGACCATGACTGACTTATTTTATCTGAGAGGGATGGACGTTGGCTCGGTCAACGTCCCTTATTTATTGGATAGGTACTTAAGATTGTTTGCTTCGGGGAGGAAGCAAGGGGAGATGATATCTAGAGGTTAGTTTGTTGCTCGTTTGGTTGAGCATTTTGGTTTGCTTACTCAGGAGATACTCTAGGGGTCGACTGTGATAGTGAGAGAGCTCCCGGTTATTGATATGGCTGAGTTAGTAAGGCTGCAGATATGCGTAGAGCTAGATAACACTTGGGTTTGGGTACCTGCAAGACCTGCTAGGCAAGAGGGTGAAGCCGGAGGAGTTGCTGAGGAGGCTCCGGTGGCACTGGGATGTGGTGATAAGGATGAGGAGTTGCCTCAGGCCGTGCCACCACCGCCTAGGACTTAGGGTGAGAGGATTGCTAGATTAGAGGAGGAGGTACATGGTGTACGAGAGGCATTTTAGATTCAGAGAGAGGTACTGGATAGCATGGCTCATGACTTTTCCAGGTTCACTACATGGACTGTCACTAGCCTCGCACGGTTGATGGACAGGGCCGGTGTGCCTTATACAAGATATTCAGAGTCACCAGTAGAGTACGAGATACGTACCAGGCGTAGGTCCAATGATTCCAGCACTTTCGCAGCTCCCCATCAGCCAGACCCATGATCTCTATCCTTTATCTTTTGACTTTATCCTCTGTACATTTATATTATTTGTATCATTTTGTACCTAAACTTAAAACTGCTTATCTTTTGACGTATATATTATGGTATGATGATTTTAACTTGTTTATGCATGATAGAATCAAGCCTGGCAGTAAGTTCAGCACCGTAGTTTGTAAATGTGTTACAGAACCAAGAAGGGTATCTAAATCAAGAGCAGAATTGAGAAGAGAAAGTGATTACAAGAGTGTGGAAGCTAAGGGAAAAGTCTAACTTAAATACTTCATTGTAAACAAAAGTGCTTCCTGGGAGACAACCCAGATTGTTATTTATTTTTATCGAGTCTGTCTTCCTAGACATCAATACGGCGTATCCGCTCCATACTATACGGCGTATTGAATGTCTGGACGTTATTAGTCCTTTATTTTTATGCACTTTAAAAACATTATTATTAGTTTTGTCAATACGGCGTATTCATGCACATGATATGGCGTATTCAACAGACTGACCCGTATTTAATATTTAGTTTAGTTTAAATTAACCGTAGGTACTGATCCGCTCTGACTACACCTTAAAATATATATATAATATAATAAAATATCAAATATATAGTAAGAATAGTCTAAAAGTAGAGTCAATGATACCGAGAAGTAGTATAGAGTTTTCCCGGGTCGTAAATCCCCAACGAGGCTGGAATGGTAAATCGATACGATCGAAGATTTGAGTTTGAAGGAAGGAATGAGTTTGGGAAGTTGAAAAAGTCAAATTAAACAATAACGGACTAAAACGTTTAAGAAAAACCTAAAAATTACGAAATTAAACTAGAAAACGAAGGCCCGAATACCGGACAAAAGGGGGAAAACCTAAAATCTTTAAAAATAACCCTACGGAAAATTTTTCACTTCTAAACTACTCTACGGGTCAAATAACGAAGAATGAAAAAGACTAGACCGAAAACGGAGTTCGTTTGACCCAAAAACGAGTCAAAACAAAATCCCGCACCCGGACCGTGCTTTAAAAAGTAAAAAGTTATAAAAATGACCCTACGAAAATTTTTATATTTTTCCTACAAACTAGATGATAAAAGAAAATTTTCTAAAAAAGCAAAATATTTTTTTGATAATTTTTGTATTTATTATGAATTAAATAAACTTTTAACTAAATTAAATTATAAAAAATATTAAACCGTATTTACAAAAAATTTCTGAAAATTTACAAAAAGTACTTTTATACTATAGAGGTCCTACGAAAAATAACAAACCCAACACACCTTAAGCAATAAGCCCCGAAAATAAGCTAAACAGCTTATTAGCTTATTTGGGGAAAATGTACTTAAATATGTTTGCCCTTGGGTCTATAACGAAAAAGATTACTAAAAATTCTGAAAAATTTACAAAAAATACTTTACACTATAAATTACCTACGAAAAATAAGAAACACCTAACAGCTTATACAATAAGCCCCGAAATAAGCTACACAGCTTATGCAAGCTTAAAACCCAAAACACACATAAATACCAAGTGCCCTTGAGTCTATAACGAAAAAGACCCAAGGGCGCAGTGGTAGAGTGTGTGTGTAAAAGGGGGTTTGTATCGAGAGGTCCCGGGTTCGAGTCTTGCTCACCCGGGCCTCTTGTCTTTCCCCCTTTTTTATTTTTCGAAAAGTCTAGGGTAGAAAGTGTAAGAAACCAAAGTAAAGGGTAGGCGGGCAATCTTTAGGAAATTTACACTATAGTTAAAATGGGTACCCTTGAACTATGGAGAAAGTACCAAACCAACCCTACGATATGGCTTATTTTTTTGGCTTATTAAAAATTGAGATTCAGCAAAAACCTAAAACTAAAAACTTATTAAGGAGCTTATACTAAACAAGTTTAACAAAGGGACTTTATTGAAAAGCTCAAAGAATAAGCAGTTAAGGGCTTATTTTCACAGAAAATGACTTACTAATTTTCAAAACACTTAAAATCTTAAAACTCAATCCTAATAAGCTAAGTATGAATAAAAAGGGCTAAATAAACTAAAAAGGCTTACACTAAACCTGGGTAAGCTAAAAGGACTGAGAGCTTAAAGGTAAATAAGCTGCAACAGCTTATTATGATAGGAAAGCTTTAATCAAAGCTTAAAGGACTAAAAAGCTAAGCTTGGGCAATTCAAATAAGCTAGCTAAAGGGAAATAAGCAAACTGACTATCTAACCTAACCTAAAAAGCTATAAATAGCACAATGCAAGTAAAATTAAGCAATCAATAAACACAAAACAACTTATTCAGCTTAATGGCCAAAAACTAAGGTTTTTGGCCAAAAAGGCTAATAAGCTCAAATAAGCTTAAATTAAGCTGGGAAAAGCCAAAAAGGGCTTATCCAAGCTCAATGAGCTATGAAAAACAAGAAAAAGCTGAAAAGGAAAGCAAATAAGCACTTAAACAGAAGATAAGCTAATTGGCCAGTATACCACAAACTGCAGCCTCAATTAAGCTTTTTCAAGCTTAAAAATAAGCTTGAAGATGGATCCTTATGGACTTCTGGCTTATGCCATTGTGAAGAGTGGCCAAAAAGCTACTAAAATCATCCAACTATTTGCATTTTGAATCAAAGATAAGCTCTTGAATAAGCTTAGAAAGAGCCCACTTGTACTTAATGGCTGCTGTTTTACACAGCAGCTATTAAGTGTGAATAGCCTCTTTTGAGCTTAAAAATAAGTGCTTATATCAAATTCAAAAAGCACAGAAGTTGGTTTTCTAAAAACTAGGCTTAAAAGACTTTATGAAAATGCCTTTTGTTTGTATTTTGAAAAACAAATAAGCAATGAAAAAGCTTATTGAATAAGGATGCTCAGCACCAGGGTAAAAACACTTATCATTTATAGCTGTTTTGACCCATTTTCACACTTGGGTCAAAACCAATCAAAGAAAGATAAATGAACACTTAAGTACAACCAAAATGAGATAAAAACTCAGGTCAAAAGAGCTTATAAGCTCAGCTTATAGGAATAAGCTAAGCCACTGTCCAATTTCCACAGAAATGGACAGTAGGCTAAATAAGCTTATAAAACTGGGATTTTAACTTTGAAAACTCTAAAATAAGCTTAATTAGGTTATAAAACAGCTTAATGAAGTTAAATTATCAACCCATTTGCATTTTAGAACCAAAATGACCCAATTTAGGCCTTATCCCAAACACCCCTTTAAAAATAGAAACTGGACTTAAAAGCTTAATAAAGGTGAAATAAGCTATGAAACTTGAACACAGTAAGCTAAATAAGCATAAAATACATGAATAAGCAAAATGCAACAAGAAATAAGCACTGGAATAAGCTAAAAAGTAAAATGACAGTAAATAGGCTAAATTACACTAGAAAATTGAAAAACTTGCACAATGGAAATTCAAACTACAACACCTATATTTTCTTGACTA
This sequence comes from Tanacetum coccineum, assembly GCA_026074375.1. Taxonomy (NCBI): domain Eukaryota; kingdom Viridiplantae; phylum Streptophyta; class Magnoliopsida; order Asterales; family Asteraceae; genus Tanacetum; species Tanacetum coccineum. The sequence continues at coordinate 31,686 of BQNB010063038.1, forward strand.
ATAAGCTATAATAAGCATAAATAAGCATATCTAAAAGAAAAATAAGCAAAAATAAGCTAAAAATAAGCTAATGCTAAAAATGACTTAAAATTGGAAAATGAGAACTTACAAAGCCCTTTGCTCTAAACAAGGGCAATTAAGCTGTCAAAAGCTTATTCTACAAGCTCCAGCTTATTGAAAATAAGCTGGTATTGTCCATAAGCCCATCCAAATTTGGCTTATCATCCAATTTCACAAGCTTTGGTATTTTTGAGTGAATTTGTGAAGTAAAGTCCAAATTTTCTTAGCTTATTGACTTGTTAAGTTAACCTAGCTTACTAATAAGCTGTTTAGAAAGCTTTTTGGTACATAAGCAGTTAGAATAAGCATTTGAACAGTGAAAACATAAAACGGGTATGAAATTCCAAAAACTTCAATTCTTCATTAATTAATAAAAACAGTACATGGAAAGGTAAATAAGCTATAATTGACTTGAAATAAGCATAAATTAAGCTGAATTAAAAACTGATTAACTAAAATAAGCATAAGATGATTTTCGGCTAACACTATTGCTCTATTTATACTACAACTAAGTCTTCAGCTCTTCTCCTTTGTGCTTCTTCTGTGAGAGGACTCAATAAGCAAATCCCAGCCCTTAATAAGCCTTGTGCTACTTCAAATTAATCTAAGCCATTGATTCGGCTTTTCTTCATGGGAAAATGGGGGATTGCCAGCTTGGAAAGGTGTTTTAGCTGGTGGGAATGGTAGTGGAGGAGGGGGAAAGAGCTTATCCAAAAGTGTGTTTGAGAGGGAAAAACACGCGGGAAAAGCTGTTTGAGGCTGTTAACAGAGTGAAAGTTTCACTCTTTGGCAAAAATGGTCACATTTCGTCCTTGTGGTTATATAACTTTTGGGGACTTGGCAAAACAAGTCCCCAAGAGTTATATAACTCTTTGCAAAATTCGTCCTTGGTGGATACAACTCCTTGGACTTGGCAGAACAAGTCCTTGGAGTGTATCTTTGCAAAAATGACAGAATGCACCCTTGTCTTCTTTTTTTCTATTTTATTCTTTATATATAAGTTTAGGGATTGACAATTTCAGTCCCTAAACTTATATTTCTTTGACTTTTGCCTCGGGGTTGACTTGGGTTGACTTTGACCAGTTGACTTTTTTGTTGACTTTTTGACTTGATTGACTTTCCGGCTTCGATTTGGCTTTGTTTTTCGTCCTTTTCTTAGTTATCCGTTCCTGCACAATACAATTAGCAAAACAAGCATATATTTGGCATTTTAAGTCCGTTTTTTGGTTATTTTAGCTCGTTTTTAAAGGCAAAAGGTATGTGTATTTAAGCACATACCAATGACTTAAAAGATAACTTGTTCGAGCTTATAAACGGATTCTGACTTAAAAGATAACTAGTTCTAGCTTATAAACGATGATGAGGTTTTGGTTTATTTTAGCTCGTTTTTAAAGGTAAAAGGTATGTGTAAATTTACACATACCAGTTATATCTTGGGAAGTCATGTGCATTAAAGATTTGGTCGCATTACATTTTGGGGAAATATTTGTTATGTGCTAGAATCTTTACCTTTTGAACAATAAACAAGTGAAGCTATGGGCTTTTGTAACAAACAATTTGTTTAAATCTAATGTATTAGTTTTACGACTCTTTTTGAGGTCGTTCTCGTATATATCTTATGCTATTAATCTATGAAGTAACACTCCCATGACCCATATTCCGCTGTGACCCAATATGGGGGTGTTACAGATTATAGGGAACCAGGTCAAATGTTTTTACTTGGACTATAACCGTTTTCAAACATTGTATCATACAAAGGGGTTTTCACGGGACATACACTCACTAGTTGTTGCATTAGTTGGTTAGACTAGATGCATTCATGATTGATATATGTGTTTATAATATATATTACGTATATTACGATAAGAGTCTTATATCAATACTTATATAAGCTATTTTTTATTGTCATAGATTTTGTCATGTCGGATTCAGAGCATTCCACGGTCACGTATACATCGATATCCAACGACTACGAGGAGCCATCAGACCTAGGCTCTTCGGGAGTTGTGGTCTACGGATATGACAGACTATCGATGCACCCACCATCTCCTGACTAGGTGCCACACCTGAGCACCCACCATCTCCTAATTACGTGCCCGGTCTTGAGCACCCACCTTCACATGTCTATGTACCATATGTTTTGGAGCCTGCATACCTAGAGTTTATGCCACCTGAGGATGATGTGTTTCCAATTGAGGAGTAGCCACTGCCTGTTGCTGTCTCACCCACTGCTGAATTACCGAGTTATATTACCGAGTCTGATCCCGAGGAGGATCCAGAGGAGGTGGATGATGAGGATCCTGAGGAGGATCCAGCTTATTATCCCATGGACATATATGATGATGATGAGGAGAAGTTATCTAGAGATGATGTTGATGACGAGGAGGAGGACGGGAGTGAGGATGAGGAGGAGGAGGAGGAGCACCTAGCTCTGGCTGACTCTGTCCTACCACTCGCATATCGTACCACTGCTAGGATGTCTATCCGAGCTCAAACACCTATACCATTTCCGTCTGAGGCAGAGGTTGACAGACTTCTTGCCATACCATCACCTCTACCATCACCTCTACCATCACCACTTACATCATACTCATCAACAGTACCACAAATACCATCTCCACCACTACCAGTATCATCACCATTACCTATATCACCTCTACCACTACCTGTTAGTCCTACTTATCCATTAGGCTACAGAGCTTCTATGATCTGGTTAAGAGCCGAGTCACCATCTACTTCTCATCTACTATTACTACCACCACTTATTATACTTCCACGTACCAGAGCATCTATGGTCATGATGAGAGCTACTGCATCGTCCACCTACATCTTAGCACCTCGATCAGAGACACCCCCATTAGGGACACGACCACTTTTACCTATACCATTACCTACATCATCACCACCTTTGCTTCTACCCTCTACTAACTGTAGAGAGGATGTTCTCAAGGTTACATTACCGCCTTAAAAGAGGTTGTGCATTGCTCCTGGTCCTAGATATGAGATTAAAGAGTGTTCATATGATCCTACTGATAGGCCTACTGGAGGCTTTAGAGCAGATTATGGTTTTGTTGTAAATCTAGATACTAAGATTAGGCATGACCTTGATAAGGAGATAGGTCACAGGATTACAAATGTTTAGGAGGATCCAGATGAGATTTTAGAGGAGATACCAGCGACTGATGTGGCAGAGTTGGGTCAGAGGATGATAGATTTTGTCGCTACTGTTAGGCATGATACAGATGAGATTTATAAGAGACTTAACGATGCACGGGATGATAGATCATTGATGAGCAGTCAGCTCAACTTGCTACGTAGAGATAGGCGCTCCTATGCTCACACGGATAGACTTATGAAGTGTGAGGCTAGAGCTTCTTACGAGGCTTGGGTGCAGTCTATGGATGTCAGTGATACGACACATTCTAAGGTTAGAGCACTACGAACTATGGTTTTAGCACACCAGACTGAGATTAGAGATTTACGGGCTACAGACCGCAGACGACAGGCACAGCTCGTAGAGGCATTAACTCTAATAAGGACATTGCAGACTTAGATAGTAGCACTACAGAGTCAGAAAAGACCTGCTGGAGATCCAACACATCCTGATGTATCGGAAGAGGCCGATAGTAGTTCTTAGATTGTACCATGTGATTAGCTATTTTGTATAGCCTACTAAGTATTACGGATAACTCCCGGCTAGTAAGGCTCTAGGTTTTATTTTTATATTGTAACCTAATGGTAGTGATCATTTTGTAACTGAACCGGCCATGTATGTTTTCCAGATTATATATGGAATGGATGTATTATGTCATGTCTGTAATCGAATTTATTATGAATGAATGTCGATTTAGCTACACCATTATTAATTTCAATTCAGTTGTATATTTCACTGTGTGATGTGATCTCTAAGTTTACTATATACCTCTCCTGTGTTGTGATTTCACTTTAATTATTGTGTATATGTCATGTCGCGGTTATGATTATATGAAATCTAACGTGTACTATATTTCTGGTGATTTTGAAGAAAATGGCACCAAAGAAAAGAACCACAAGGGCATCACCAGCCACAACAACCACCACTACACCTGTCACCAATGC
>BQNB010063039.1:0-21769 GCA_026074375.1 Tanacetum coccineum
TAGTCTACCTCCAGACCTTGTAGCAGGTGAGGCTGTCCATAAGGAGGGGGTGATAGTGTGGAAAGGGCTATCACTACTATTGCTAGCTTAGATACAGCACAAGACAGTGATAACATCACTAAGACCCAATCCACAGTAACACTTAATGAGCCTCATCCTTAGGGAGAAGGTTCAGGTAGTGCTCCCATGTGCCAAGACACCATAGGGGGTGCTCCTGCTCAGACTAGGTCTGAGAGTGTGCTTGAACAGCCCAATAAACCACCTCTCTCAGAAGGCCACACATCTGGAAGTGGAGAGGGCAGGATGTAACATCAATTTAAATTAACGGCTAATGTACCAATCACACCCCAGACTAAAGAAATTGATAAGGGTAGACTAAAACTACAGGAATTGATGACTATGTGTATAAAATTGTCAAAACATGTGCTTGACTTGAAGAAAGAGAAGAATGCTCAAGCTGTAAAGATCCTCAGACTAAAGAAAAGAGTCAAGACATTCGAAAGACAAAGGAAGTCAAGCACCTCACAACCAAGAAGGAGGAAATACATACAGGTTGAGTGAAGACAAAGCCAATGTTATGCAATTGCTAAAATGGAAATTGCATGAAAATTATGGAGTTTACACTCTGTTTATGGATGGTACACCTATGGAGAATAATATGCTAGTAGTGAAAAACTATCCACTAATCAAGGAATTATTGGAGAAGATGTTGAACTTGCAGTTAGAAGCTAAAGAAGAAAGTACTATAGAATTTGAGCTTATTAAGATTATCAAATCAATGCTTGAAGTGTAGTAAAGTGTTTGGATACATTCTCCTAATTACCAAGATACCTACACTGAAGAAACTTGATGATTGACAAGTAAATATCAAGTTTAGGGGAGGATTATTGGGAATTTTGAGTTACTACTGCTAGTTCTACTTTATTACTGCTAGTTCAAGATTGATACTACTGCTAAAGACTGAAGAAATAGACTAAGTAGTTAGTACTACCAGTACAAATGTTAGTATTGCCAGTATAGTTAGTATAGTTAGTATTGTTAGTTAATAGTTAGTGCTGTTAGTATTATATAGTTAGTACTGCTAAAGTGATATGCATGAGATATATTAGGAATAGATATGCATTATCATTATACGCATTTTGTAAGCCCATTAGGGTTTTCCTTGGTGTATAAAAGGAACCCTGCAGCATAGTTAGAGATACATCAATTTTCATAGAAAACACAAATCAATTCATAGTTAGTTATTCTGTAATCTTAGCAGAATATTTGCAATCAATATATTCAAGTTCAGTATTCATTGTTCTTCTTAGTATTGCAAGTTAGATTCCGCATAACTTGTAGTATTCACAATCATAGTTTCTCATATAGTTAGTTTGGATTGATCCAAGTTAACTAAGCTTTAACAGGCTAAATAAGATCCGTTTATTTGGGACTTCACAAGGGGGATATTTTGCTTGCATAGGTCTATGTTGATGATATTATCTTTGGCTCTACAAAGAAGGAGTTGTGTCTTAAATTTGAGAAACTGATGCATGACAAATTTTAGATGAGTTCTATGGGAGAACTCACCTTCTTTTTAGGTTTGTAAGTGAAGTAGAAAGAAGATGGAATTTTTATCACCCAAGATAAATATGTGACTGACATATTAAAGAAGTTTAGTTTTCAAGATGTCAGGACAAATATCACACCTATGGATACAGAAACGCCCCTGCTCAAGGATTCAGATGGTGATGATGTTGATGTCTATCTATATAGGTCAATGATTGGATCATTGATGTATCTTACATCATCCAGGCCAGATATTATGTTTGCAGTATGTGCATGTGCCAGATTTCAACTCACACCCAAAGTTTCACACTCATATTCTGTAAAAAGGATCTTTAGATATCTAAAAGGCAAACTAAAATTAGGTCTTTGGTATCCTAGAGATTCTCTCTTTGATCTGGTGGCATATTCTGATAGTGACTATGCTGGAGTTAGCATAGATAGGAAATCAACAACAGGAGGTTGTCAGTTCCTAGGATGCAGATTGATATCATGGCAGTGCAAGAAGCAAACTGCGGTTGCCACCTCCTCTACTAAAGCTGAATATGTGGCTGCTGCTAGTTGCTATGGACAAGTACTCCTAGTTCAGAAATAAAATGCTGGACTATGGTATAATTTTATGCACACCATGATTAATATTGACAATAACAGTACTAATAAGTATTGTAAGAAATCCGTTTCTCATACTAAAACAAAACACATTGAGATTAGATATCATTTTATAAGAGGCTGCAATGATAAAAAGGTAATTCAAGTGGTTAAAATCCACATAGATAACAATTTTGTAGACTTACTTACAAAAGCTTTAGATGTTGGAAGGTTTCAATACTTGATTGCAAGTATTGGAATTATAAATCCTTAAAGTTTTTAATCTCTTTGTGTCTTTGTAATATTTACAGGATTAGTACTGTTAGTCTAGTCAATTAGTACTGCTAAGTATAATTAGTACAGCTGGTTATACTTAAGACTGCTTGTTAAAATTGTTAGTCATACTTAATACTATCAAGAAGAAAATACTTTGGATTGTGTATTTTTGGCTATAGACTAACACCTGCAGGCTAAGCATATTGAGTACCTGATGTTGAAAACTTCACCTCTGAAGTATTGTTTAGGGGAGGCTAATTATGTCAATATATAGTCAAGCATGGATGGAAGGACGTGTATCATCAAACAAAAGTAAGTTATAAAGAATCAAAAACATCTAGGCATGTTAAAAGAGGTCGGGACACCAAGATACCTTAGTTTAGTGGTCCCCCTATAAAGGTTGGTGATGAGGCTGTCTATAAGGAGTTGGGTGACAGAATGGAAAGGGCTGCCACTACTACTTCTAGCTTAGAAGCAGAGCAGGACAGTGGTAACATCAATAGGACCCAATCCATGGCAACACTTAATGAGCCAAGTCCTTAGGGAACTGGTTTAGGTAGTGGTCCCAGGTGCCAAGTTACCATTTTGGGGTTGCAGATGCTCAAACTAGGTTTGAGGCTGCATCTAAACAGTCCAATGATCCACCTCTCTCAAGAGTTAACACACTTAAAAGTGGGGAGGATAGTATGAAACTAATAGAATTGATGGCACATTATACAACTCTGTCTGAATTGGTGAGAAAAAGAATAGAGAGATTTTTTAAGCTAAAAAACAGAAAGAGAGTTGTGTGATAAAAACAGAAGAGTAACTTGGTGCGCAAAAAGAATTGAGAGATATTGTGAGCATAAAAACAGAAAGAGAGATTGTGAGAGTCAAAATTGGTGATGGAAAAGCTTTTTGGACGAAATTGAAGTTAAAACTGGTCTCTTCAAGTTAGTACTGTTGGGCATTACTTAGTACTGCTGGGTATTACTTAGTACTGCTGGCCATGTTTTAGTACTGCTGGGCTTAAAGTTAGTACTGCTAGGCTAATATTAGTACTGCTGGGTGACCGTTAGTACTGTTTGAGCCATAACAGAATTTCCTTCACTCAATATAGCCGTTGTGAAATTTCCGCCAACTACTTCGTCTATAGGTTTGACTAATTGGAGAATTCATGATCTTTCTATAAATTCAAAAGATTTCTTCAAGATAAGTACAAATCTTATTCAGTCGGTGCAATTAAAAACCTTAAATACTCTCTCTTATCTCAATTACCTCTACCAAACACTCATACTCTCACCCACGACCATATCCCAGAACCTTAATTAACTTTCACTTCATCAAATGTCTAATTTAGAATTTTGCGACAAGCATAACATGGTTGCCTATTTACAAAAGTCAGAAGGAAGTGAAGGGTTTCACCAGATCATTGATTTTCTCTCTACAAGTCATATTAAGTTTGCTCTCACTGAAAGTCCAACTATATATGTTTCTCTTATAGAGCAATTTTGGCAAACTGCTGCTTTAAGTACAATTGAGGATGGAGTCATGGGTATCACTACTACAATAGATGGGAAAGACAAGGTTGTTACTGAGGCCTCCATTAGAAGACATCTCAAGCTTGAAGATTCTGATGGTATTAGCACTCTCCCTACTGCAGAAATTTTTGAGCAACTTGCTCTTATGGGGTATGTAACCACTTCTGATAGCCTTACTTTTTAAAAGGGACACTTTTATCCCCTTAGTGAAATTTCTTATCAAACCATATCACTACTGTTTTGAGTCCTAAGAAAATTGCTTGGGAGCAGTTTAGTAGCAATATAGCTACTGCTATCATTTGCCTGGCAACAAACAACACCTTTAACTTTTCCAAATTAATTTTTGAGGCCATGGTAAAGAACTTGAATAGTAAGACAAAGTTTTTAATGTATCCCAGATTCATACAAATCTTTTTAAACAAACACCAAATACTTCTTCTGCCCCATAAAAGAACCTATCCTACTCCTACCTTACACAAAAACTGTTTAGCAACATGAAAAGAGCCTCCAAGGGATATTCTGGGGTGAACACTCCATTGTTTCAAACAATGCTAGTTCAGGATCAGGGTGAAGGACCAACAATCCCAGTTGTGTCCCATCACACACCCACTAGTGGTCCATCCACCTCACAACCACCATCTACACCACCATTTATCCAAACCACACCTGTTGCTAAGAAGGCTGCTCCAATGCCCCATGATTCACCTCTCCTAAGGGTTCACTCACTTGGAAGTGATGAGGGTAGTTTATCACTTAATGAATTGACAGTTCTTTGTACCTCATTGTCCAAGAAAGTTGAAAGCTTGGAGTCTGAATTAAAGCAAACAAAACAGACCTATAGTACTGCTCTCACAAAGCTTATCAAAAGGGTGAAGAAGTTAGAGCAGACTATCAAGACAAGCCAAGCTAGGAGGAGAGCCAAAGTTGTGATCTCTGATGCTGAGGAAGATGAGGAGGATTCTTCCAAACAGGGGAGGAGTTTGATTGAAGAACTAGACATGGATGCTGGAATTTCATTGGTTCCTCCACATGTTGCTGATCAGGGGAGGTTTGATGATACTCAGGTTAGTGATCAACCTGAAGAACAATTAGGTGTTTTTAGTGCAGCTAAGGTCCTTGCAGATGCAGCTGAACAAAGAAGGGATGTTGAAAATGTTCAAACTTACACTAGAAGAAGAAGAGCAGTTAGTACTGGCAGTGGTGGAGTTAGTACTGCCAGTGAATTGGTTAGTACTGCTGGTGTAAAGGCAAATGATAAAGGTAAAGCCGTTATACAAGAGTCTGAGGCTCCAAAGAAAATCAAAAAGAGAGTTCAAGTTCAAATGAGTATTGATGAAGAACTAGCTCAGAAGGTGCATGAGGAAGAACAAGCCAGATTCAATGCTGAACAGGAAGCAAAGTTTAAGGCAGAACAAGAACAAGAAAGGCTTGATCATGAAACTGCAATGAAAATACAAGAGGAACTTGATGCAGCAGAAAGACAAAGAATGGCTCAAGTGCATCAAGCAGCTCAAGGCTTTACTGATGATGAATGGGATGATATTTTGGCTAGAGTTACAGCTGACAAAGACTTTGTTCAACAATTACAAGCAGGTGAAAAAGTTAGTGATGAAGATCTACCAAGAAAACTTGTTGAACTGGTCAATCAAAGAAAGAAGTTCTTTGCTCAAAAAAGGGCTGAAGCTAAGAGGAACACCAATGACTCCTACTCAACAAAAGGATTACATGTCAACTTACATTAAGAACCAAGAAGGAGGCTATACTCTTAAGCAATTGAAAGCACTTTTATTTGAGGAGGTTAAAGAGATCTTTGAAGCTACTATGAGAAAGGTACAATCCTTTATGCCTATGGATTCTGAGTTGGAAGTTCAAAGACTAAAAAGTGCAGGTCAAGATGTTGTAGAAGAACCTGCTAAAAGATAAAGGACTAGAGAAGCTTCAGGGTCAGTTCAAGAGCAAATAGGTGAAGAACCAAAAGCAATAGGTGAAGAACTATCTCAAGAACAGCTACATCAGATGATGATGGTAATTCCAATAGAAGAGTTTTATGTTGAAGCTTTATAGGTTAAATATCCAATTATTGACTGGGAGATTTACTCTGAAGACACAAGAAAATACTGGAAGATTATCAGAGTTGGAGGACATATAGAAGCTTATCAAACTTTTGATGATATGTTGAAGAAACTTGACAGATATGACCTGGATAAGCTTTGGAATTTGGTTTAGGAAAGATTTAGAACAACAGAACCCACTAAAGACAAAGCAAGAGAACTTTGGGTAAAGTTAAAGAGACTGTTTGAACCAAATGACAATGATACTCTCTAGAAGCTACAAAGATGTATGCATGATCCTCTGAAATGGTGGTTATATGATACATGTGGTGTTCATCATGTGTCTACAAAAAGAGGACATGATATTACATGCTGGTTGAGAAGGATTATTCTCTGACAAAAGCACTTGCAACTTTGATGATGTGTAACAAGCTAAGAGTAGATCAATATTCTGATATGGCAGATGAGCTCTTACAGAAAATCAACATAATAGCAAATAGGCCAAGACAGTAAGGTGTTTGGAAGCATCCTCCTGATCAGACGCTTACATTGAAGAAACTTATTGATTAACAAGATGAATCACAAGTTTAGAGGAGGATTGTTGGGAATTAAGAGCCTCTACAAAGTTAATACTGCTAAACCAACTTAGTACTGCTCAGATTATAACTACCAGTACTAACCGGTTAGTACTGCCAGAAGAAAGTTAGTACTGCCAGTATTAAACTTAATACTGTTGGAGGACTTTGTACTGCTACATGAAGATTACAACTGCCAGAAGAAGATAAAGACGTGTGAAGTGATATGTATGAACTTATTATGTATATCTTATATAGTTAGAAGATATGTAGATATCTTATAAAAGTTAAACGAATTTGTATCTTTGTAAAGGCTCTTGTGTATAAAAAGAGATCCTCAGTTCTGGTTGTCAAACACATCAACAATAGACAAATAATAGCTTCAAGGTTGGAACCCTAGTACTAGACAGAGTACTCGTATTATTCATCATAATAATATTGAAGCTTTTTGGTTATATTCATTGTTCATTCTACTGCATCACAGTTTACTATTACATTGAATTTTGTAAGTATAAGAATAGATTCCTTCATATCTTAGTATCAACAAGTTTCTAGCATAGGTTGTCACGAGCTCTATTCAATACACTAACCTTTTACAAGGTTTGCAGATCTAGTTGGGCTCTAATATTGCACTTTTACAGGTCCTCTAAGTTTATGACGTCATTCAATGTAAATTTATCGCTTGTACGAGCTATAGGTGATTTGCCATAAAACTTTCATTTACAACAAAAAATGTATTTGACAAACGTGAATTACACTTATAAATTAAATGCAATTTTTTATTTCTAGCCCACTCAGGCGTTCCATTTATACAAATCTTAAAAAGTCACTAATGACCCATCCGCTAACAAACCTCTCATAAAAATTAGTGATTACCAATATAATCACGGATATGTTTGTTGTTACATTAATCCTCAAGTAGTATATAGCAATTTAGTTTTTGTTGAATTGATTTTGTTAACTTCTGATTCCCTAATGGACAAAAAGGGGTTAATATATAACTTGAAACCACAAAGCTAGTCATCATATTTTACCTTACCTATAAAATATTGTATGATAACTTCATTTTCATATCATACTGAACCAATTCAACGCAATTATCGGCAACTCTCTGCTGAAGGAAAAACCTTCTCAAAAACCACCATCGCAAAACCAATCTTGAAAACCAAGATAGAACAGCAACAGGCCTCTCCACAAATAAAACTTGTCGCATACCACGCCGCAAGGAAGGCATCAAAATCTTTCAAGGACTTGTCGATCTCTCATCAAACTCCTCGAGTCCAAAGACAGTGATCTTGCTAGACGACAATGATACCCTAAATTATTCCGTATGTTATCCCACTTTTGCAATACCCTTTTTGTAAGATACGGTGTTATATTGGAGTAGCTAGCCAAAACCATCTCTGCTACCAAAAAACGATTATTAGTTGCTGGGACTTTCTAACCCGCCTACCACTAAATTCCTTAAATCCAAAAGATATTGGTCCTAGCCTTGATGAAAACTCTAAATCCATTCCACCAATCTTCTGTGATACACAAATAGCTATAACCGTCTCTATTAAACCTATGATTTCGTAATCACGTTTAGAGGAGAAGTTGCCTATGTTAAAAATGCCCATTTGTTGATGAGTTTCTACAATATTTAAAGCAAAAGAATTTTGAAGTTTCAATTTTTACTGCTGGTACAAAAGAGTATGCTTTACCCGTGTTGGATAGGTTGGACCCAAAATAGATTTATTTTTACAGATTGTTATAGAGTTTCACGCAATGGTCGACGGGAAGTACCTACGTTCACGGATTTATCTAATTTAGGACCAGGATTGAGAATGTGTGGGATTGTTGATGATAATCTAAGTTCTATAAATTGAGCCAGAAAATGGTATTCTATCAATGGATGTATTGATGATCTTAAGATAATGAGTTGAAGAAACTGATGGACAGTTTGTTCAAGAACTGCGATCAATACGAAGATTTAAAGGATGCTTTGAAGCATTATTGGGACTTGAATTTAAAGCTGAGATTTAAATACTTTTATAGTTAGTGTTTAATCTACAAATGTATAATATGATCATTACTTTCATATTTGTAACGAGCATTCTTTTTTTTGCTCTACAATTTGTTCAATGTTGGTGCAATATGATCATTACTCGATCGTATCCTGTTTGTTATATGTCTAAATATTGTTTGAGATCACAAGTCAATTTTTTATATTCTTTTGGATTAATAAAAACTTCTAAGCAAAAGTTGTCAATTAATACCTTACACGAATTAAGATGAGGAACCTTGAAGTTAGTTATTTTCTGTTGTGTTATGCTCCGATATTAAATTGTTTGGAGTGATTTGTGTGATTATATTTTTGGAATCATTCCATTGATTATGTGATATGATTTTGAATTAGTTTGACACTCATAATTTCAGCTCCATAATTTTTAGGTGATTCACATATAAACTACAAGAACATCCTCATACCATCGTTGCACCGCACTTTCTACACCGTTCACATCACCGTCGTTGCGCGCCTCTTTTGTGTCGTTCACGTTCACCGTCGTCGGGCGCCTACCTCCGACGCCGTTGTACCACCACACTCGGGTTGTGGCTTCACGTGGATGTTATTTAATCACTATTAATCATTTAGACCTATTTGCTGGTATGATCTCCACTTCGATCAAGTGTTCGTTTCGCTATCATGTTGATGTGTTTATGTAAATTTTCTCGTTTGGTGTTTTGCCTATTAAGTGTTTGCTGATTTTTTTATTGGAAATAATACCTATTAAGTGTTCGTTGAAAGTCCTTTGTTCTTGATTTGGTTAAACTCTAAACTTTAGGTATTTGTGTTTGTCTATGTCACTTACGGGGCATGTATTTATGACGTTTTGGTGGGGTTCTATTTTGTAAAGGTTGATTTGTTATTACAATACTGACATTTATCATATATGCTCTGGATTTTGCATCGTAATGATAATCACATGTGGGTTAAATATTAAGTTTGTGAAGTACTTTGATGGGTCCTTTTAGTTACACCGTGTAAATGTTTCTTGGTTGGTTTTTGAGGCTTCTTTGGCGAGATGAGGTTTGTTGCTATAATGTTAGAATATGTCATTGTATAAAATGTATATGTTCGGGAATATTGTTCGAGGCATACGGGGACGCACATGGTGTATATGTAAAGCTACGAGTACAATATATTAAAGTGACTATATTATGTGTTTAGTAAAATGATTGTTTATATGATAACAGTATTAATATTAGACCATTAAAGAGGTTAGGTGGACATAAATACTACCAAACCGAATATAGAAGTATGTGGTTTAACCCGTGCCTTTGCCTAGGTCAGCCGTATCCCACTCCTTGTGGAAGTAGGAAAGCTTTGCTTGCATGACAAGTCTAGAGGGCTATGTATAGGGGCCCTTAGGGGTCTCATATAAACATAACTTGAAACCCTAATATCTATATATCGTCCTTGTGTTTTCCTTTGCTCGACCGATTCTACAAAAAACCATATAGGGTTTATGTTTGTTTCATTTATCTAGTTCGATCGCAGAAAACCCACAAAAGGTTTCGTTGGTGTGGTGGTTCGACCCTAAGAACAAAAGGTTATGCAGTTCACTTGATTGTCAAGAAAGGTGATCGTTTAGTGATACACTATTAAGTACCTCTCACATCTCGTTGGATTGTTAAAACATAATAGTGTGTGTATGAGATCATATGTTTATTGTGGTGGTTTCGCGTGTGCGTTATACCACAGCGTCTATAGAAGGACTTGTTAACGGTTACCTTAGTGTGTATCGTTTTCGTGAAAGGGTTATACCTCTTCTATCATGTTAATTATTGTGTTCTAACACGTGATCTTTAATTACGCTGCGTACTGTGTTAATTTAATTGGTAATTATTCGTAAACCCAACAGTGGCATCACGACCATCGTGTAGAATCTTTAATTACAAGGAATAAAATTGGACAAATTAGGATTTCGTGATTAATTTTAATGCCCCAGTGGGTGTTTTTTGTTAAAAAGATTTGATCTTGATGGTTACTAAAATTAATTAGACGAGATCTAGGTTGTATGCAATTTTATATAAAACTTGATGTATTAATTGTTAATTGTTTTAAGTTTTTGTTAATTGTTAATGGAGATCCATGATAAAATCATGCAAATTTATCATGGATTAATATTAAATATTAAATCTTGTTAATTTGTTAAAAAGATTTGGTTTAAATATGATCAAGATTCACATAATTTTAAATATTTTCGTAATTGGTAAGATCCATGATTCAAGAATTCGGGGAGACCCTTATTATTGAATTAATGGGGCCTAAAATAGTTAAAATATTTATGTGAATAAATACATTGTTTAATTATTAGATAATTAGGATCATATTTAATGTTTGTGATAACCTTAAAATTAACCTTTTTGTATATATAAATTATAATAAATATATAAGGATAATTTCAAAATTACAATTCAATTATAGTATACGTATTCCGAAAGACTCAAAGAAAATTCCATTTGGCCAAAGGAAAATCAAAAATTCCCCCGGTCGTTTCCTAACAAGGTGTGAATTGAAAATCAAGAACGTTAGTGATCGCGTTTTTGAATGGATTAAGATTTTTAGGTTGGGATTTCTAATTCTACAATTAAAATGCAAAAACGAATAAGGGAAACCTAAAAACAAAAGCTAACAATGACTTTAAACCTAAAAACGAGAATGGGATCGAAACCCGTTCTTTAAAAAATGAAATTTTGAAATTTTAACCCTACGAATGCAAATTTATTTTTTCTAGGTGCAAAATGATAAAAGAAAATTTTCTAAAAAAGAATTATATTTTTTTGACTTTTTAATAATTTTTATGATTTAAAAATAATTTTAACTAAAATTAAATATAAAAAATACTAAACAGTTTATAAAAAATCTGGAAAAATCATGAAAAGTAGCTTGAACAGTGAGGAATTTAAAAAAAATTAAGTGGTGAAAACAACTTATCAAATAAGCTGTTAAATAAGCTAAAAATGGGCTGAAAAGCAAATGAGGGAAAGATGACTATAAAAAATAAAAGGTGAGTAGGACTAACAGATAGCCGTATACGAAGATGTATGCATTCTTCTTCGTACATAGAAAAGTACTTTACTAATATATCTTCTTTCATTATTATGCAATGTCGGTTTGTTAATATATCTTCTTTCCTTATTATGCAAACTTGTTTTCCAAGTTAGTCGTTTATTATAAATATATAAAGTATGAGTTTTTTTTAGTCGACACCAAGTTTACCGAGGTACTATAATATCTTTTTTATTTGTTTCGTTCAACTTTTGCTAATTCGTTTCCTGGATTCGGTTCCAACCTTATCAGAGATTCTCATGAGAATAATAATGTCCTTATTTGAGAAATATTATATCATCATTCATTAATTCTTTCTGAATATATATTTTTTAAAACGTAAGTATTTATCATATGGAAACAATGTTTTGGCTATGTGATAAATATCTGATAACCATAAAGGTTTTCATAGATATTGTATTTTTGCTTAGTACATTGATCAAGTTTCATGTAAATAAATAAAAGATCATTGTGTCTTTCATCTTACTTCATATTATCTTCTAGTTTATGCTTCGCTAGTTCACTAGCTAAGTGTGACTGAAAGGTTTGCATTGATTCAAGTTTTGATTACTTATTTTCAGGTAAGCAATGGCAGTTTCTAAGCTTGATAAGAAGATCGTGAAGAAGCGTGTCAACAAGTTTAAGAGGCCCCACAGTGACTGGAAGATATGCGTCAAGGTATTATTAGTTTTAATCTTATTTCACGCTTGCATAACATGGAGCCAGTAGTTCAGATTGTTGTGGTCTTTTATAGGCTGTTTTTAAGATTGTTTTGTTAGTATTCTGCATTTCTGCCAAGATGTTTTGACATCATGTTTTCTTTGTTTCTTTTTTATTTTTGGTGATTTGTTTTTTCATTGATAAACATTGAGAGTAAACCGAACATTTTTGTAATTTTAAGTATGAAGCATTTTTTTTGTCACCGCAAATACACAAAAGGCTTATTTGTTGGCTTATAAGCTTATATGATTTAAGCTTATTTTCCATTAGCTCTTAGTTTGAGGCTTATCGGCTTATAAAAACTTACTATAATATACTAAGCTTAAATAAGTCATAAAATTAGAGCCTATGAAAAATTAGGCGAATTCATGTAAACATCCATGTTCGGTTAAGTTCTATAGAAGCTAGTAAAAGCTGAATAACGCTGTGCAAGTTCCTAATATGACATACGTGATGAACAAACTGACCATACTTTGTTCATTGGGCTATATATAAATATAAGAAATAAGGTAAACAATCTAGGATCAAATTGTTATGAATTTATGATCACAATCTGAGAGTCGTGTAAACACTTTCAGATCGAAGTATTTCGATGGTTCTATCGAAATCTTAAATCGGATAAAACTCAGATTTAAAAACGAGAATTTGTTTTGATGTTATGAAACTGAACCAGAGATAGTGATATGTATATATGACCAACAAACAAAAACTAAATGTCGGTTGTAACTGCAAAACTGTTAAACTAACCACCGAATTAGTTTAAATAAACGGGCAAAAACAAGTCCATAATTTCCGGAAATTTTATTTTCAAGCTCGACCCCAGCCAGGGGCTCTGCCCCTTGGACCCTGCCAGGGGCTGCCGCCCCTTGGACATTGCTACCAGGGGCGCTGCCCGTGGACCCCCGTCATTCGGGGCTTCGCCCCGAATGATAATCATAATAACGCCATACAAGTGTGCACTCCGCACAACCCCGATTTGTTGTACATTTATCATGATTACACATTGGTCAACCAAGTCAATCCATTACACTTAAATCATATTGGTGACGCAAAATCACCAACACAAATGACAATCAGCGCAACATAAGTCATAGTTTTATGTAGATTCCGTAATGAATAAGAAATAACCAGAACTCTAAACATACTCAATAAGCAATTACAATAACCCTTCCACGAAGATTTATTTTGAAACTACTATGATAAAAACGTAAGTTGGAATACATGAAACTGATGGCTTCTTTCTTTTCTTATCAGCCAACGGCGCGATTTCATTTCATTCACTTGCTAATTGTTCCACTGTTTGCAATACTTATTGCTTACTTTGGCTACGACCGGATATGGAGGCCAACCGAGGAACAATCTCCCTCTTCACCAGAACTAGCTGTCAGTCAACATATGATCACTGATACGGGAAAACCTACACATATTAGCCTAGGATGCATCCATACGCCCCCTACAAATCAAATCAAATCATATATGGCCAAGTGCATAAAGAGCACACACAAAAATGGGGACGCCGTGGACTGATCACACCGCCACAGATAGTGTCACGCCATTGGTGCCACAATGACGCGGCCATGGTACCTCCATGGCTAGTTAATAGCTCGGGCATTAGAACAAAACAAAGGGCTCATATATCATATCGAAGCAAACATAATGTGTCCAAAGAAGGTCATGATCAAACATACGAATAAACTCATATCATGTCAGTGTCAAATGAAGCATATATCAACCGAATTCAAAGGGTTCAACGAAGTTATAAAATAGGATAGCAAACGAGTATCGAATCATAGGATGGGGAACATAAGTAGGGATTTCAACAAGGCAAATAGATACGGAGCAAAAGTCATGAGAATCCTTAAAAGAAAGGATAGAATATCTGTACCTTAAAAGCAAATCAACGCGTATTCAAAAACTAGAGTTACTCCTTCTTCGACGAATCTACACGAATTAAGAACCAACTATTATTTAGGAGTATAGCTACCACTTTTATGATATTCTAAAGTTGTATTTCATATAATTCGCATTGATTAATTTGTCCTCTTTGTATTTTAAATGAGCGTAATCCATATGTTAGTAAGATAATTTACCAAACGTATTATATTATAAAAAAATGTTGTCATGATTCATAATATTAAACAGTCGACGTTTGCATGAGTATATAATATTAAGAGCGTAGCTCATATTTCCGTATGTATACCGAAGTTAACTCGTAACCATCACATTTTAAATTCTACTCGATTATACGACCAGTTATATATGTAATCAACCATTTTTCTTTATGAATGCTAACATTTCTACTGTATTCCCTCATTTTATACAAACATCACATACATAAATTCATCAATCTATAATAATAGGTTTAAATAGACACTATATACATCAACCTAATAATCAGCCCACTTATCTTTTATTCACTTTATTTTATACATCATAGTTTAGCCACAAGTAATTTACTTCTTCTCTGCCACATTAAACCCAAACACAACCATCATATTTTAACATTCTATGAGTACGTCGACATGGATAATAGTTTACTTCTTTCTGTTATTCATGCAGGTTGTCTTCTTCATTAAAATTACATGAGACCTAGCTAGTTAAGGCATTTTTGCTCCATTTAGATACTAAATATTACGTACTATACATTATACTCAACATGTCATAGCCCCGCGACTTATCGGTTCACCATTAATATATATAATGTTTACATGTAACATGCTAAGGATGAATTACGATTGATGTGTGATTTCATATTAACATGATTAGTGTATGACTTCATGCATATGTAGAAAACAAAAACACAGGTTTGATATATACCTCTACAGCCTACACAAGAAAAGATATCGAAATCCAACACGAACACAAACACCGATTCGAACACGAACACCAGTTTGCACACGGACACTTAGATTCAATAAGATATGATCGAAACTCAAGACCCCGGCATAACCGAATAGCTAACCGTGAACCAAACTTCTACCCAATCACAAACTGAACACCTCCAGCGAATGTAATCAAAGGAATTTTAGGTTGGAACTTGTTTAGGTTTTGCTGAGATTCTATAAAGCGAGTATAGGATGTATATATGATTTAGTGGTTTAACAGAGTAGTCGAAAATAAAGGGATGTGGAGGAAGTTGTTTAGTGACCGAATATATTGTTGTTGACTATGAAATTTGAATGTGGGTTTAGTTGACGTCACTCTTATCTTTGTGTATCTTTATATAAATTTACTGATATATGTTTTATGACACGTTAGTATTAACCATTATGTAGGGTATGTTATAAAAAAAAATCTCTGTTAAAATATTAGGGTCAAGAGTTTTTTTTTTTTGACCTCTTAGTTTTTTTAGGTTTATTATACAAACCCTCCAAGCCATGAAACATTTTCCTTGATTGGCAACGACTCTAAGCCATCTTAGTGGAACTTCAGCTTCTGGGCAAGACAAGCTTGTATTATCAATTAAGATCGCGAGAGGATTTAACGAAAACTCTTGTGAGCCTTCTAAAGACCAAACACCATCTATCTGATATATTTGGGAGACAAGATCAGCACCTTTCGAGCAAAGTAAACCATGATATTTTCCTTGTCCACACCACCTCTTGGCATCTTACTCGACACTGAAATCGAGTACAAAGTAAAGGGCTGACCCATTTTGCTCGGCCACACTAATAGGATTTTACACCATCTCTCAAGATATAAACCCTTTGTTTTATAGAACCTTCAACGCAACCTCTCCATAACCAAGGAATCATCCCAAACAAAGAAGTTATTTCACGTTGCCAACTTTTTTTTGAATTGAAAAATCCATACTGATTTATACCTTTATTTGAAGCGAATGAATAGCAAAGAATACGTCTTGCCATGGAGATCTTTAGGAATCCACTTATGGTATCTAAAGCTCTTTTTGTGTTACCAAAGATGGCTTTAATAAAGCGAGTCCACAAAAGACGAACCATCAGTTTAGTTTCAGAATTTCTCTTTCGTCTAATAAAATTCCAAACCCACTTGAAAAGGATGAGCGCGCTTATGGTGCAAAAAAAACTAGAGACACCAAGACCCACCATTCTTTTTAGAGGTTAGAACCATATTCCAGACAATCCAAGTGAGGCTTCCTATCAGACCCATCAACCCCATAAAAGAAATTCTGACGAATAGATTCAAATGATTTAACAACCGCCAAGTTGGAACCTTGAACTATAGGGAATATGATAAAGCGGAATCGAGGAAAGACACGACTTTAATAAGGCGTTAGAGAGAACCGACTTTAAAAGGGTAAGGCGGCCGCCTATAGAAAGGAGTTTAAGCTTCCATTTGGACAATCTCGAAGAAACCTTAGAGATAACATCGTCCCACGAGTTAATTCTTGACATGTTGCTACCAACCTTCACGCCAAGATAATTGAAGGGAGCAGTTAAAATAGAGCAGCCAATCAAAGAAGCTGCAGCTGCAACAACATTTGAGCTAACACCAATCCCCATCAATTTGCTTTTGTGAAGATTAATTTTAAGGCCTGAAGCTAAGTAGAAACACCTCAAAACACTCAATAAAGTTTGAATGTTATTGTTGTTCCACTCACCAATAAAGACTACGTCATCCGCATAAAACAAATGAGAGATCGTGAAAGAGTCGTTTAGAGAGATACCTTTATATAAACCGGCGTTTAAGACTCTCTTGAACGTGAGGTGAAGAGTTTCCATAATCAAAATAAATAAAAAAGGAGAGATGGGATCACCTTGCTTTAAGCCTTTATGGAACTGGAACTCCAAAGTAGGGCTACCGTTAACGAGCACCGATCCCATGGCGTTATTAAGACAACTACTGATCCAATTACGCCATTTTAAGCCAAAACCAAAAGCCTTTAGGGTCTCATCTAAGTAGTCCCATTTCACAGAATCAAAAGCCTTTTCAAAGTCCACCTTAAAAATCATCCCATTTAGCTTTTTAAACTTACACCAAGATAGAAGCTCATTAAGAATGAAAGGCCCATCAAGAATTTGACGATTAGCAACAAAAGCCGATTGAACATCACTTATGAGATAAGGCAGAACTAGACATAATCTGTTGGCCAAAATTTTTGCTATGATTTTGTAAACGCTCCCAATAAGACTTATAGGACGAAAGTCTTTCACAAATTTGGCATCTTGGATCTTGGGAATAAGGGCTATAAAAGAAGAGTTGCATCCTCTAGGGAAGTGCCCATTCACAAAAAAATCTCTGACAGCTTGAAACACATCATCATCAATTGTTGTCCAATACTTACGGTAAAATTCA
Organism: Tanacetum coccineum; assembly: GCA_026074375.1. Lineage (NCBI taxonomy): Eukaryota > Viridiplantae > Streptophyta > Magnoliopsida > Asterales > Asteraceae > Tanacetum > Tanacetum coccineum. Next base: position 17,645 of record BQNB010063039.1, read on the forward strand.
AAGGAAAATCCATCTGGCCCAGGTGATTTGTTGGTGCCACAATCCCAAACAGCCCTTTTGACCTCTTCATAAGTAACAGGACGCTCCAAATCTTGAACTTGATCTGAAGATAGGCGAGTTGGAAAAGTGAAGTCAAAGCAGATACTAGGAGCTTGGATAGGCGAAAATTGCTTCTTGAAATGAGTAAAAAATTCATTTTTGACTCTGTGAGGTTCCGAAATCCATTCCCCATTAGCAAGAGTCCCACGAATGGCGAGTTGGGATCTCTTTTTATTCATAATACCATGGAAATATTTGGAGTTTTCATCACCTTCAATGGACCATCGGATTTTGGCTTTTTGAGAAATCTCCATGGCGTTCCTATTATTAAGCTCCTGAAGATCATTAAGAAGCGTGATTCTTTTGATAAGAATCTCATCATTACTCTTTCCTTGATCAATAAGCTTATCAACTTCTGAGAGATTTTGTTGAATGTTGATCTTCCTGTCATTTGACCTTTTGTTAGCTTCTTTCGACCAGGCCTTGATAGCAATCTTGAGAGCTTGCAACTTTTTCTTCAACCGAATTAAACCGTTTGGCTCAACAATATTTAATGACTTCCAGGTAGTTTCCACAAAAGAATTGAAACCCTCCATGGCAAACCAAGAATGGAAAAACCGAAATGGAGAAGGACCATAATCATAATTTGTTTCCCGCATAAGGATAGGACGGTGATCAGAAAGGTGTCGATCCAAACATAGAGCTGAAAGATGTGGAAATAAATCCAAAACACCTTCTGAAATAAGATAACGGTCTAATTTACTCATCTTTGAAGCCGACTTGTGAGCCCATGTAAAAGCATAACCTTCTAGGGGAAGATCAATTAAACATGCCGAAGAAATAAAATTGTTAAAAGCAATAGCCCCTTGCCTATTAAACGTAGAACCAAACCTTTCATGTTCCGAACGAACTTCGTTAAAGTCACCCATAATCACGGTATCACCTTCCCATCTATCAATAATCGTACGAAGATAATCCCATAAATCACGCCTTTCATTCAACTCTTGAGGAGCATAAACGGATATAATAAGAAGCTTAGAAGAGGTTGGAGCCCAAGTGCCCATCAAAGCAATAAAATAATCACAAGTAGAAACTTGCTCTTTAACGAACATGTTAGGATTCCACATACATAAGATACCTCCTGAACAACCTGAGATCTACAACTTGGTCAAACATCTGATTTCCCCATAAATCCTTAATGGTGAGTAAACTAATACTCTCCGCTTTAGTTTCTTGAATAGAGCAATAAGTAATTCTATGCTTCTGACATAACTCCTTAATCCATATTCGTTTTAGTCCTTGTTTCCAAGGCCTTGAATATTGAGAGACAGAAAATTCATTTAACAACATCAAAATCTCCTTGTGAATTAATTATTTCCTGAATGTTTTTTTCACAACCTGCCATATTTATGACACCGAGATTACGACAATATAAGTATGCCAATCAAAGTAAGTCAGTACCTAAGTGAGTGTTGTAGCATTCAAAATTCGACATGGTATATGTCCGTTGTCCTTGTAGACACCAATCATGGACTGGGATGTCAACCCCAATAGATCTATTTATAACACTCACGCTCACTTGACCAGTACAGTCGGTTAAGAAATTAAAGGTTCATGATAATTAGGGCATAGCGGATTATCGCTACTTAAGCTAATCCGTAATCATTTAAAAGAGTAGTAAAGTACTTGCGTCCAAATGTAAAACAAACAATGTATCTCACCCTGAGATTTGTAAAGTAATTGTAAACAAGTAAAAGCGGGGCTATAAATTCACCTCAAGTGATGGAATTGATTTCTAGATAAATCAACTAGGAATGTCGTCGCAAAGGACCGGTATGCAACCTATTTTATTATAGGTCGATATAATATAACGTATGAAAATATAGACAATGCACTATATTTTATCTTGTTATATCACCACCTAATAGTTTTAGACTTAGCTTATAAATCCAAATAATGATTTCGTTAAGTTTACTACTTTTATAACGATGATAAATATATAATCTAGTTAATTTATGAAATAATATTTATAAAGTTTAGAACACGTACAAATATTATCTAAGTGATTCTATATTATTTCATAAGGTTTTTATAGTCCAAACGAACACGAAAACGTCCGAAAACGCAAATTACTATTCATGTCAGGAACATACATTTTTAAATAGTGTGCAGAAATTTTCATGTTATTATCCGAAAAATAGTCCAAGTTTGATTTAGTTTTACTCTTCCGTGTTACACTTTCGGACTTCAAAACTTGATAGCGAAAATTATCAATAAAATCAAAAAAAATACACGATGAACTTATGAGCAAAGAACTAGTCGGTCACTAATCATAAGCACCCAAGCTCATCACCACGAAAGTATAAGTGCAATTCACTGCAATAGGTAGATGGAAAACTGAATATGAGTATCTATTTACAGATCAAGAAGAATTTCCCAACTTTCACATGTAATATTGTCCTCAAAATCAACTTCAATGGGTGCTGACTTTCCCTCCCATTGGTCAAAGGAGAGAGAACCCACCACAAGAATCAACTTCAACAAAAATGGAGAACACACCAGCAGATCCAACAACATCGATGAAGATGGATGGACATGGGTTATTGGTAAGCATAATATGTTAGAATATGTCCATCGTAAATAATATATGTCCGAATTATTTATTCGAGCCTAAGGGGACGCACACGTTAATACGTAAACAATGTTTAATTAGTGTTTTTAGTAAACGATAAATAAATATATTAGTTAAATGTTTAATAGTTAAACATTAAGGACTAATATGCAAAACGGGAAAAAAGAAAGTGAGGGTTTGCCCCCTTTTCCCTTTGGTCGGCCGAACCCACAACCCAAGAGGGTTTGGGCTTGCTTGCTTGTTCTCCAAGATTGTGTAGGCTATATAAGGAGGACTTGAGGTTCATTATTGGATATGTGTTTTGTGAAAAATCCCTAAAACCTCTCCCCTCTCTCCCTCCTTGTATTCGACCGAAACCAACACCCCTAAGGGTTTGGTTTTCTCCCCTCTAGCGATCGGCCAAAAACAAACAACCCTTAAGGGTGTGTTTGTTCGATCGTGTATCACCACAAGGTGGTTTTGCTCACGTGTTAATTTGATTCAAGTGTTGTGGTGTTCATTTGCTAAAACACTACTAGTACTAGCATACTTCATTGTTTGCTAAGAACGTATTGTGTGTGGAAGCTTAGAGAGATCTTACTTTAGATCTTGGAGGTTTTGCGTGTGGTTATTATACATACGCGTATATAGAAGACGGAGTTAACGGTTACCTTTAAACGGTGTATCATTTCGTGCTAAAAGGTAATCATCATCTATCCTTGTTAATTAATGTGTTCTACATGTGTTCTTTAATTCCGCTGCGTACTCGTGTTAATTAATTGTTAATTAGGTCATAAAACCCAACAGTGGCATCATGAGCCATCGTGTAGAATCTTTAATTACAAGGAATAAAATTGGACAAATTAGGGTTTCGTGATTAATTTTAATGCCCCGGTGGGCGTTTTTGTTAAAAGAATTGATCTTGACGGTTAATAAAATTAATTAGACGAGATCTAGGTTGTATGCAATTTTATATAAAACTTGATGTATTAATTGTTAATAGTTTTAAGTTTTGTTAATTGTTAATGGAGATCCATGATAAAATCATGCAAATTTATCATGGATTGATATTAGATATTTAAATCTTGTTAATTGTTAAAAAGAGTTGTTTTAAATATGATCAAGATTCACATAAATTTAAATATTTTCTTAATTAGTAAGATCCATGATTCAAAAATTCAGGAAGACCCTTATTATTGAATTAATGGGGCCTAAAATAGTTAAAACATTTATGTGTTATGTAGTATTTATTTATATAAAGCTTACGCAATCGATTAATTCGATGTATGTGGCTGGAGTCATTGGATGAAGGAGCCTTATGTGAATAAATACGTCATATAATTATTAGATAATTAGAATCATATTTAATGTTTGCATGTCTTAATTGTTAAGTAATTTTAAATAAATATTATTTAGTTTAGTTGATGTTTATATGTTTTATTTTAAGTTCTTGACTTGTGAGAAAATAAAAGGGT
>BQNB010063040.1:0-35842 GCA_026074375.1 Tanacetum coccineum
AAGATCAAAGATCGCATAGCCTGAAGGAACAAGCCTACAACAAGATAAAGACCAAGACAAAGACAGGAGCTTAACGACAAAAGCAATCTCATTGATCTCACGAAGGAGTGTCACAATGAACTTACTTCGGGGGAGATTGTTAGCCTCAAAATATTGAGCCGAACAATGGAAGTTCGTTCATTAATTATATTAGGTCTCGGTCATTTTAATATGTAACGTTGTAATTGGCTAGACGGGTAAACGGGCTCTTAAATGTAAGCTAACCGGTCACGTGTATCGGGCGAAAGCCCAAGTAATCCTGAGCCCGACTCATAGAATTACTAAAGGCATGAAAGCCTTTTAGTTTTGATACATATACACCTCCTCAAGGAAAGTGAGGGGGGTTGGTCATTTGTAAACATTTCTTTTTGCAAGTAAACTTCCTCATTCTCTCAACTTTCCCTCTCTACTTTCTTCCTAGTTTCTTCCTACTTTTCTTGTTCTTAATATGAAGTGAAGTGATTTCTTAGATTCGACATTTGGTATCAAGAGCCTCGGGTAGATTGTGTTTGTTTTGTGGTTTAATAAGCTCAAATTAAGATTTTTGTGGCTTATTTTCTTCATATAAGCTCACGGTACAATTTTTTGGGGGCTTATTGGTTTGTTTTGCTTATTTACTTCTCACTTTACTTGTTCTAAACCTTCTTGTGTTTGATTCGTGCTTATAAGATCAAAACTTCGTGGCTTATTTTCATTTTTGTGGCTTATTTTTGCTAATAAGCTCACGTTTTCTTGGCTTATTTTGTTCATCTTATTTGGTTCGTGTTCTTGCTACTTAAACTCTCGAAAGCTTCGTCCTTTAAACCTTAACTTCAAACTAGTTGTGTAGTTTTCAAGATTCGGCTTATTCTCGAGCTTATTTCGAGCTTATTTCCATCTTATTTCGAGCTTATTTGTGGTTTTCTTATTTTTTTTACCTTTTCTTGTGCTCCTAACCGGTCAAACAAGAGGGGAAATAAGATCCACAATTTTAGCCTACAAAAACAAGGACATCTTGTTTTTTTTGTGTAAGTGGTCCACACTTGAAAAAGACTCCGAGCAAAATATGTAGGCTAAGCGAAACATGCAGGTAATTATCAAGCGAAATATGACAGGTTTAGCTTAAGCGAAATATGCAGGTTTAGTGTAAGCGAAATATGCAGGTGAACCTCAAGCGAAATATTACATTAAACTAAAATGAAACTCTGCCAAACTTTTTGAAATTCAAGCGAAATATGTTCATTATGAGTTCAAGCGGAATATGTTAAACAGCAAGCGAAACATGCAGTATTGAGTCCAAGCGAAACATGTTCAACATCAAGCGAAATATGCAAGATTGAGCTCAAGCGAAATAAGTTTTAACTTCAAGCGAAATATGCAATAGACCAAGCGAAACATGCATTTCATTTTTCAAGCGAAATATGTATTGATCAAGCGAAATGTGCAGTTTTCTAATTAAGCGAAATATGCAAACTCTTCAAGCGAAATATGCAATGTCTGTTTCAAGCGAAATATGTCAATTAACATTCACGGTTTTCTATTGATTTTGTAAAATCCCGCGAAAGACACAACTCTTTTCTCGGTTTTAATCATAGACTTGTAAAATCCCGTGAACGTTTATTGCTTTCTTTTTACCACAACTTCAATCACAACATACAAAGACGACGGAACGAGCACTCGACAATCATGGTTCAACTGCATAATTCGTCAATCATTAATCATGACAACACCAGTTGTAAATAGTCCACAACCACGTAAATTAACATAACAAACATCCAATGGCAGCTGGTTCAACGGGATCGGTCCCACACCAAAGTTGCAACAGGACGATATGACACAATGGCGTTCACGGTTTCTTGTGATACATTGATACAAGAACCATACTGCGTGATGCCTTACGGAAGGTGCATTCTAATAGTCCCGTAGGGCGGCGCGCACTCACCCGCCAAACGAGTCTTGCTCTCATACACCGCTGTTCCACGCAACAGTGAATTCTCCTGCTAAGTCCTGATAAACAATACAACAGTCGGAGACAGATGCACATGAATATGACCTTCCTATAAAACTGAGCTCATTTTTGAATCAGAAAAAGAAGCGGATGTCATTTTGATTATTTGACTGGTATGGACGAGATGAAAATATCTCTCAGACTGAGTTTGCCTTGTATTGACAGCCCAAGAATATGTAGGGAAGCCCTTCAAAAGGCTTACAACAAGTGTGATGCTCTCTATTTTCTCTAGGAGGGCCAAATAGGAACTTTCGGTGGGGGGACCGAGGGTCGGGGGGGCTCCTGGCTACGCGCAACGTCGCGAAGAGGTAGAATACTATTGAGGTCCGGTAGACTATCTCTGTGGTCTACACGATGATTATGTACATTTAGTCATAGCGTATGTAATCTTCGGTGGTTCTGTGGCTCTACGTATTGCTAGGAATAGGGGCACTGGGGGCACATTATTAGGTCCTTAGATGTTGGCGGCATACGTGGGGGTTCATTGGGGATTGCTTTTATCTTGGGGTGGTTAGGGGTTGTGATCATTTCGAGCGGGTAATGGCGAGTTTCACTTGATACTTTTTGTTGGTCTGGTATCGCCCCACGGGCGGTTATGTACGAGCTTTAGTTGGCGATCCCTAGGTGCTATGGGGGGGCGTACCGGACGAGTTTCTCCCAGGCTTATGACACGGTGGTGCATAGCATGATTCTGGCGCATCTTTGCTGGTTGCCACCATACCCTTCTAAAATACAAGCTTTTTTCCAAACCAGATTCATGCAACGTCATGATACAAAGGCAAAGTGATAGCCACTATCCTAGCTCCCACCACTGGCGTACGGTCAGCATTCTGTAGGAATACAGTGATCCCTGAATATGCGCAGACGGGATTTATATGGACATGCAAAAAAAGTTTGGCTCTCACTTGGCAAAAAGTACTTCAAGAAAATCTACTAAACCTACATCTACAACCTAAGAAACTTCCTCAATCACAGAAACAAGAATATGGTCTAATCCCAAGGTAAAGAATGATCAAGAGACTGGACAGTTTAGTTGCTTCTCACCAATACCCTCCAGTCGGGCTTGGGACTGTATAGGTGGGGGGGGAACGAGTGGTTTCTGCGAGACGGGGTCAGACGAGTGCTTACAGGCGGGGACGTAGTGGGGTTTCGGCATTGGAAATTATTATCACCCTTCCTGAAGGTTGGGGGCGGCTGGTGAAGGTTAGGTAAGGGCCAGTGAGGTATATGACGATATAAACGGACCCGGGGGGGGGGGGGGGGGGTTTGTTAGAATAGGTTGAGTTGGTTCCTGAAACTACGTTTACGTCGATTTTCTGTTTTTTACTTTTATAGTTTTCTATATAGATCAACATAATAATGAAACACCAATAAAACACACCATAAATGTAGTCATAATAAGATATCAATGATTGTCGGATCCTGTCGTAAACAAGCTAAGAATGGTGTTCAACTTCAAAGCAGAGCCAATCGGATGGATTGCAGACTCGGTCTGGAAGTAATGGATGGTAATTCTTCGTGGGCGGTGGATCAGGAATGGGTCTGGGACTAAGTTCCAGGCGAGGGGTCTTTAATGAATAGACTCGCGCGCGCGTACCTGATCGTGACGCCATTGGAACACGGTACAATACGATACGACGCATAATGTAGTTTTCCAAGGACATACAACATTTGGAAGGCCCTAAACTCTGGTATTGAAAGGGTGGATATCTAATGGGGCACTTGGGAAAACAAAAACAAAGGGGATCGGGATCTGGGAGTTAGGAGGGCGAGGACGGTAAATAACGATCCGGGTGTGGGGGGGGGTTTTGGCTTGTAGAGGTGGAAATGGAAAACTTTTCTTGGGCAGGGGTGAAATGGTGTGGTGGTGACGGGGGGGATCGGGAACTCTGGGAAGGTTGGGCTTTGGTGTAATGCGGGTGTGTGCGCTGAGATTTTGTTTTTGAGGCATTTTTATGCTAAGGTCTCTATGTTTTGATTTTGGCTTATGGGTCGCTAATTAGTTGTGTTCGGTGGGTGCTTAAGCCGCGTTTCTATGCCCGGATAGGTAATAAATTGTTAGAACGCTATTGTGATGCGTTGTGTTGGAGGGAGGTAGGGGGGTTGGGGCTCGGCAATTGTTACTAGGGTGTGAGGGTGAGGCGAGTTGGACGGGTTTGGTGCGGTCGGGGGTAGTGGCTCTTAACGGGTTCGGGTTGGGTTTGGGTTTGTGTGGCGTGTGGTCTACTTTTTGTTTTGGGTCTTGGCTCATTTTTTCGGGGGTTAGTTTATGGGGTATAGCACTTACGATATCTGTCGGTGGTCAAAAGGATTCTCGTGAGGTTGTCATAACTGAAGGCGGGTAACAAAAAGTCACATTGACTAAACGGTCCTTGTTCATAAGAGGGAAAAACTATCGGGTCATTAAGGGTTTGGAAGCTGCTGGTTGATGATTTTGTGCAGGGGACAATAGGAGTGGTCATGGGTTCATTACTTGGTTTGGGGGGGGTTGGTTTGGGGGTGGCATTGGATGGGAGGAATTTTGGACGGCTTGATGAATTTAATGGCTGTGGGGTGCTCCATTTGGCTCAGTACTGGGTTGGGTCAACTTGACCCTTCCAGGGCATATCATATTGGTCTCAAATAAGGCATAAGAGGTGAAACAATGGGGGGTAGGCGTCCACTCCCACAAGGACCTTGCTGTGGTGCTTTTCTGTACTCGGTCCCGATCGGTCCTAGGGAGAGAGATCTGGACTTTGTAGAAGATCAGGCGATCAATGTCATTTTTTGTAAAATTAGAGTTTTATAAACGAAAATGGTTTGAAAATTGATTAGCGAGGGATGCTGAGAAAACTGCCTGAAATGCATTCTTATGTATTATGTTTAAACACAAGGTGCTGGGATTTGCAATTTACCAAAACTCCTTTTATTCTCTTTTGTTATAAAACGCAAGGGCCAAACATGTCACTTTCTAACTTTTTTATATACTCATAATTTTTCGGCTTTATAGAAAATGAAGAAGAGTGAATGAGGGGGGGTGGGGGTAAAGATGGGGGGTGCTTTTGCACGCTTCCCAGAAACTTTCCTTTTAATCCTGCACCGACCCTGTACTGAACCCGAATTACCCGCCAAACACTATACCTCTCCCGCACATGGTTTATAGCCGCAATACAACCCCTAGTACTATCGCCCAGCTCAGCCTCACATTTCCCACAACCAATACCCTATAAACTTTTCACTTGATAATCCCCACTCAACCGACTCCCTTCAATGGCCTCGGATTGAGCCAGAAGTAACACAACTTGCAAACCAAGGCTAGGATTGTTTCTACATCACCGCCAAACACAAACCACGGAGCAGAAGTCCTTTGGGGAGTCTTATAAGAGAAGAGAGAGGGCTGGGGTTGCTGGGGGGGGGGGGAGATGAGAAGTAATAGGGGCGGGGGGGGGTGGGTCGACTATGTTTTGATTTTTGGAATGGTAGAACCCCTCTCCTTCTGGGTGGGGGGGGGGGGGAGAGGGGGGGGACTCTGCATTATGAAATTACGTTCGCGAGACGTGTGGAGAAGAGGGGGGATGTGGGAGGAGGGCGGGAAAGCAGGTGTGGGCGTAGAAGAGGAGGTGGAGAGAGAAGATGGGGTTTAATATATGTTGTTCTCGTCGATTTTGAATACTTATGTCAAGGGTGTGGCTGTTGGGGTGAGAGGAGAGGGGTTGGGGAAGGGTGGGGCGTTAAAACGGGTATTGGGGGTTTGGTGGTGCGAGGGGGAAGGGTGGAGGAAGGGGATATGGGAAGAAAGTTTGCGTTGAGGTTGACCGCTCGGGGGGAGCTCTTAGGCGGATAAAGTGGCGCCGTCAGAAAATGATCTCGGGAAGGGAGCAGGGCGGAGGGAGTGAAAGGATATGGAGGGGTCAAGGGAAAGGCGGGGAGAGGGGGGAGTGAGGTATCCAATGTCGGGAAGGGCGAGTGGGGTGGGGACGGAAGGTGATGAGATCTATTATAGGGGCAAGTCCTTTTTTGTTAGATAAAAGAGAGGAGCTGGTGGGGTACGGAGAAGGGGAGAGCGGAAGCTCGCGAGAGCGTGAAGACCAAGCCCGAAAACCCACACCAGTACTTTTGACAATGTTTTTTTAGTGTATTTAAATTCGTCTTTCTTTGAAATTGAGCCACTCACTCTACTAGAGTGGCTCCAGTCCTGAGACTCCATAACTTTCAGGTTTCACTCTTTTAGATTCATTTTAGCTTAAAGTTGATCTTTTACACTTGCTTATTTCTCATCATTCTAGCTTATTTCTTTGTAAAGCATGTTGTTTAAGTTGTGTAGTTAGCTGTTTTTAGGTTTCATAAAAGTTAGTTGAAGTAATCTCACTTTTCTAAAATTCTGTCATAGTAGTAGTTTAAGCTTAGTAGAGAAACTAGCTTATTTTCATAAATAAGCTAGGCTTCTTATAGCTTAAGCAGCTTTATTAAGTCATTTTTAGTAAGAGTAGATATTAGGTTCAGGCTGTTTTAGTTCTAAATTCACTTTAAGCTTACTTTAGTTTTGAGAAAATTTCATAAAGGTGTGTTTGGATTTAGCTATATTTGACTCAAAAAGTCAAATATAGTTAGTCAAATCTGTCCTATTAGTTGAGTTAGGTTATATAACAAGTATTCAAGCAAGTTTTAGAAGTTAGAGTTAGTTTTATAAAAAGTTAGAGTGTAAAAACTTATTGTCAGCACCAGGGCATATTTCAATCATAAGAGTTTTTAGACTTGAGGACTTAAAGAGCATTTTAGAGTTTAAGGTTGTGTTGTGCTCATTTAGATTCACTTAGTGAGGTATTAGCTCTAAAAGTTTACCTGAATCTTTGTGCATTGCCATTTGCATCAGCAACCTAGTATATCAGCATCACATTTTACATCAGCTCAGGTTTTGTCCATTTAACTCTTTGAAATCTTTTATTTTCATGAAAAACTTGCAAATTCCTTTTACCTAGATAGATTCTAAATAGTTAGGTTAGCTTATTTTCAAAATTTCAGACCTTAAAATTCAGTAATAAGCTTCTTAGCTTATGTGAAAAAAGCTCAAAACAGTTTAAGTCAAAACTTGCACTTTTTCATCTTAATTTTCTTTCTAGTTTTGTTAAGCATAGGTAAATTTTAGCTTAAATCCATTTAGTACACATCTTAGGCATTAATAAGCATCTTTTAGTTTCAGCTTTCATCAAGTATTAAGCTCAAAATAAGCAAAAATCCAAAAAGTTAGTCAAACAAGCACTTTCTGTGACAGCAATCTATTTGCTTATTTTCTAGCTTATTCCTTCGTTAAAAGTCCAAAGTGCTTTTATTAAAGTTGTTAGAAATAAGCTGTTGAGTAACTTTGTAGTTTTAAGTTTTGTCTGAAAACCACTTTTTCAATAAGCAAGATAAGCAATAATCGCGAGGTCTGTTTTGTAATTGTCTCAAAGATAAGGGGCACCTGTTTCTATTGTAGTGTAAATTTCCCATATTTCGCCCGCCTACCCTGTTGTTTCATTTCTTGCAGAATCTACCCTGTTCTTTTTAGTTAAATAAAATAGAATTTAATTTTTAGAATTTAGTTTATAAATTAGGGTTTATAGTTTTAATTTTAGCAATTAGGGTTCAATTGATTGTTAAAAGTTGGGGCTTTTTGTTCTATTTAAATTTCTGACACTATTTGAGCACCTTAAAATCTTTTTCTATATTTTCTATTTGATTTGTATTTTCTAGAATTAAAATGATTTTAGTAAATTTCTTTTTCTTACTAAAAATCATATAAATAGAAAATAGTTGAAATTTTTTGCTTTTCTTTTTTTTTTTTTTTTTTTTTTATTCTTTTTGCATTTAATTTTCATTTTATAAAAAATCCCTTTAGTATTTTTGAAAAATTAAAGTAAAATTTTGTGTTAATTTTTTTTAGGAAAAGTTTATTTTGAACAAATCATTAAATCTTAGAAAATTCATAAAATTTCAACAATTTCATAAAAATTCTTATTCTTTTCCTAATATTTTCATTTTAAATTTGTGATTTTTAGTATAAAAATTTGATAAAAGTTTGCTTTTAGATTTTAATTTCGTTTTAGCCTGCGTTTTGATTTTTTTATTTATGTTTTGTGCATTTAATTTTCGTGCTATTTCATTGTTTCTTTAATTCTTGCTATTATATTTTGTAGTGTAAACAACAAATCAAAAATCCCTTTATCATTCTTAGCTCGAATCCGAATATTCCAAATTCTCAATTCACGATTTCGTTGGGACACGACCCGAGGATAAATACTTCCCGGATAAAAATATACGAATTGCGTTTTCTTTTGTGAGATTTTTACCTTTATATTTCTCTTGGTTGAGAAGTATTTTGGAAAGAAATTCTTACGAGATTAATACTATATACGTATATAAATTTGAACTGCACGAACCACTATTCATGACAGAAACATTTATTTTTGTAAACCTCATAAATAAATAGAACTTTCAATTACGAGAACGTGCTCGAAAGAATTACTAAAAACGGAGCTAAAACGAATAAAATACGACGTTTACGATAATTAAAGTTATAAAAGTAATTTTATAAACTATGAACAGTAAAAATTACTGTTCATCAGCAGACCCCACTTTATAAAAATGTGATAATTTTAATAACGAAGACGTGCTCGAAAGAATCGCTAAAATCGGGATTAAAACGAATAAGTTGTTGCATTTACGGGTTTTACGACAATTAAATTTATAAAAGTAAATTTATAAAACGGCATGAACAGTAAAAGTACTGTTCATCAGGAGGTTATAAAATATAAAAATGTAATATGTTTTATATTATCATCTTAATCGAAACGTGGAGTAAAAAACGCGAGAAACGAGTTTAAAACGGGAAAGTTATACTAGTTTTTCTAAATCGATAATTATAAACGTTTTCGCTTTATAACCACGATTTATAAATTACAAATAGATGGTGATGAGCTATATAGGATTGTATACGATATTAGTTATAGAAGTGCATAGTACTTATACGACCTATGTTTGATTAGGTTGCCTTCGGATTCGTCCGTGACTCGTTATTTCACTTACTTGATTATTACTCATTCACTTCACTGCTGAGGTGAGTTCATAGCCCCACGTTTTACATGATTTTGTTTTATAAGTTTTTGGGGTGAGAAACATGCATTGTTTTACAATTGGACACAAGTGGTTAAGTTTTACATTATGATTACGTGTTGCCTAAGTAGCGATAACCCTAGTTGAGCCCATTGTCATGAACTGTCAGTTACTAGATTGTGAGCGCGAATGTTATGATTGGATCTATTAGGATTGACATCCCCGTTCGGGTGATTAGCTATCACTGGGCAAACGAACGTATACCACGTCGAACATAGGATGTTGCGGGTTAGAACATCATCACGGGCAATGTAGGCCATTTATATGGTATTCATTTATGTCGAGCTTCAGTGTCATGAGCTTAGGGCAACATAATTACATTTATATGATGTCTGCATCTATTGCATCATCATACACTTGAGAAATCTTGTGATCCTACAATATACGATTTATCAAACCTATGAATTCACCAACATTATTGTTGACGTTTTAAAGCAATGTTTTTCAGGAGGTCAATAAGCATGAGGTGCAAGGGATACATTGGTGGTTTTGATTTGGATATCATGCATTAAAGATTTTGTCGCATTACATTTTGTATATCTGTTATGGGCTAGAAATCTTTGTACTTTGAACAAGTGAACACGTGAAGCTTCGGGCTTATGTAACAAATACTTTGTTAAATCCAATGTATCAGTTTTAAACGACTTTTTGGTCGTTCTATATATATCTTGTGTTATTGATCTATGAAGTAACACGTCCCGGACCCTTATTTCTGCGCGACCCAAGTTGGGGATGTTACACAATAACAACCATCACCAAACAACGTCGAATTTGTGCACCCACCACTAGTCAAGAAAACATTAAAGATGTATCAGATCATGTTGGTGCAATGAATATGGCATATGCACTAATGTCTAAAGCTTTTAAAATGCATTATTCTACACCAACAAACAACAACCAAAGGATTTCTTCAAACACCAGCAACAAGCAGATTGCACAGCCGGGTGTGAACACAAGTCAAGTTAGATAGATGTAGACGGTTAGAGTTAATGGAGGGAATTAGATTAGGCATACTGTTGGGAATCATACTGGGTATAGTACATGACAAAATGTTAGGAATCATATTATTAGGAATCTAAATGGGATTGTTGTTGCACCACTTGTTATAAGTTATGGAAATGGGTACAAATCTATTTAGATAATGTGCTACAACTATAAGGGATTGGGTCATTTTGCAAGGGATTGCACAAACAAAACAAGGAGAAGGGATGATATCATCAAATAAGCACACTTTTTAGTAATAATGTATTCCCATTATAGTGCTCAAATGCTATGATTATATCTAGATATTGGTAGTTAATTACTTACTTTTAAATATTTAGATTTATGGAGCAATTTTGGATGAAACACAGAAAACGATGCATTTTGGAGTAAACCAAAGAAATATGTATTCAGCCTAAAAGGAAGGATACCATGTATCCACATTCAGTGATCTCTATATAAACAGCTTCAAATACGCTAAGGAAAGAGCCCGTATCAAGATGATACGTCGTATCCCACTTTATGGATACGGCGTATAGAAGCCCTAAATGAAGAGTTAACCCATCATATCGAAGGCATACCTGTATCAACCAAAAAGTACGGTACGACGTATTGAAGGCAAGGTCAACATTGACTTATGAAGATAAAAGGAATTGATGTGGCCATTGCGCATAAACACAATACGGTGTATCCATTTATGTTGATGCACCATATAGCGGTTCTAGACAAAACCTATAAATAGAGATTATAAAGCTAATTTTATACACACTCATTCAACTCCAGAACCCTAAGTCGACCAAGAGAGACCAGAATCACCACACATAATCAAGATCAAGTGGGGGAACATAGTTCATATTCTTTATGCGTAGTTACTCATTTGGTCTATTTTCTCGATGTTGTCATGTTTTAGTTTCTTCAATCTTTGATTAGAACTCTTGTATTTGCTACTGAAATTTTGTTTTATGAAAACGATGTTTATTTAGCTATATTGTATGCTTTGATTCTCACTCATTTATGAATTTTGGATAGTTTTATTATGTTTATCACCATTGCATTCATTAATCTGCTTATGACTTGGTTTATTTCTAGATTATATATGCTTGGGAGACCTGTTATTGCTTTATAGTCCAAATCTTAGTAGATTTAGGTTGGTGGCGACCTTACGTAGACAAATTTGCCAATACCCCTATTTAGGACTCGTGGTGGCAATGACTAGGTTTTTAAACCATCGTATCAAGGCATATAAGTTAGTTATGTGTATTATGGAGACGCAAAAACCATAATTGTTGGTATACATACCTGCAGATAAATCATAATAAGACTAGTTGACAGAATAAAATACGTAGGTCATCCTAATCCCTTAGCTACTCTGAGCATCTGCACCAGCTTTACAGCAATAGCTTTAGGTGCAGTTTTAAATTGTCGAAGTGTGTTGCCCAAGGAAAAAGCATAGGCACTATAATATAAGGCGTAGGCAGTCATCTAAACTCTATCACTTAAGAGTCTCAATATTCGTATGACAATGGTTCATTGCTAACTATTTAGCCAACCTAAAAACTAAATAAACATTTATAGGATTAATGTGCTGATACTATTTCCACTATCTTGATCAAAACTTTACCATTTTTATTGCTTTCTAGTTTAATTAGTAAATTAGTTAATACATAAAATCATGCTAACCTCTCGGGTTAAAACCCCCTTAATAAATTGTAGAACCTTTAAGTCAATCCACACCTTATAGACGACATGTAACTTACCATATAACTAGCTACATTTGATCGGGTACATTGCTCGTTAGTATTTAGTCTAGATAGGTTAGTCGGTTAAATATAAATTTAAAACTGGACGCTATTAAATACATCAAGTTTTTAGCGCCACTGTCGGGGAGTGGTTCTAGATTTAGGTTTTTCTTTAGCTTCATTTGTATTAATTCTGTTTGTGGAAACCAATAAATCGTTATAGGTTCTTTGATCGTTTTAGCTCAGGTTTTTTAGACCTTTATCTAGGATAATATCAATGTTCATAAGTTATAAAAACAAAGCGGAATAAGAACAAAGATATTCAACAAGGTTTACCATTTATACGTTTTCATCAAGCCCCAATTCGAGATGATCAACTCTAGAACGGTTACAATTCTAATAGGATCAAAGATCCTTGGGGCTAACACCAACTTCTAACTAGACGTCTAACAACTTTTACACTTTGTGTACACACGCTATTTCTGGATATCTTAAACTCCTACACACCTAATACACTTTTATAGAGAGGGATATTAAGGTTACAAAGGAAGCTAATCCAATAGATAGGAAACATTTATATCACATTAAAATCCATTAATTTGTTTCTAATCATTACTCTTTAACATCTTGACCAAATTTCTTAATTCTCCACCAGCTTGAAGATTCTTTATTGCGATTCTGATCCTTTTGTTTCATTCTTTTATTTATTTTGTCTCATCAAATTTAGAATCCCAACAATCTTCCCCTATTTGATGATGACAAAACAAACAAAGTTGTGTACGAACTTCATCATAAAGCCAAAGCTTCCCTTGAAGGTTAATTAGATGAAATTCCCCTTTAAACTACTAGGATCTACAGTTGCAAGTCATCAAATCCTTATTTTCCCCTTTTTTGTCAATATCAAATAGGAGACTAAAGTATGCAACTTTGATCTTCACAACTACGAACCAATATTACACTTCTAATCCAGCCTTCAACAACTCAAATTACCCTCCATGACGCGCCTTTAAGATAAATGAACTTGAGCAGTAGAAACTTAAACTAGCAGTAGTAACAAAGGCTAGCAGTAGTAAAAACCTTCACCTTATTGTAGCATATAAATGGTTAAACATTTTAACATTAAGCTTCCCCTGAAACCCATATGTTAACCATTTCTTGAATCTTCAATTCTGTAAGCTCTATGTAATGATTACTGATGAAGTACACTTGATATACCGAACTTGATACTGAAGTAAAATCTCCCAAATTTATTACTAAGCTTGCACTATTGTAGATTGAAGAACGGTGTAGAGAATTTGTGCTGATCAAATCTCTAAAAACACATCACCTCTTGAATTTATCCACATCGACATCTTTGTGTGACACTGAGCACTACAACGTAACTCCTTTAAGTGATAGTTTTCCAGGTCCTCAACCAACCACCCCTTGACTGCTGGAAACTAGATAAACCAAGTCCCAATCATAAACTGTAAATGTTCAAGCAAGTTATCATTGAAATCATGCAACCACCCAACCCCGATTTCAAGATAAAATAAGTATACTCCTTCGTAAAACTTACTTCAATCTCAAATAAGAGATACCAAATAAACTATGTAACCAATTAATCTAAATTGTCCAAATTAAGCCATTAAAATTCAGTTAAGTACCAAAATACCTTCTGTTGCTTCCCTTTTAAACGAAGCATCCATTTTAATCAAGATCCAAACTTTTTCTTTTTTTTTTTTTTTTTTTTTTTTTTTTTTTTTTTTTTTTTTTAATTTTTTTTTTTATTTTTTTTTTATTTTTTTTTGTTTATTTTTATTTTTTTTTTGTGTTATGTTGTCCGACTTCTCAAAATTCTTCTCTATCCGATATCGAATAAAACCAGCAGTATTAACTGCTTATCGGATACCACTAACAGTACAAACCACTTCTCTTAGACGACATTAGCAGCATTAATCAACTCGAACAATATTAACATAGTAATATATGCTTTGAACAGCACTAGCTTCGAGCAGTACTTATATGCATGACAGTACTAATGTTCTACGTTAGCAGCAGCATAAATATCATTCAAACAGCAGTAGTGTCAACATACAATAGTCAACTCCCATGCACTTTTCTCTCGACACTATACTTTAAACAGCTTGGCAGCATAAACATGTGAACTTAGACCCATGTGTATCTATCACAATATAAATATGATCATTTCCATCTTTGTTTAGATCAATTACAAATCCTAAAAACAATGATCCCCCTTTGTGCACCTTTTTTTTAGCAACTTAACATTGAATCAATACTTTGACTCTATGATGTTCCTGCAGACTGTGTTGTCATTGTTAAATACCATTTTCCTTCACGTTGAAACCCTAAATACAAATTAGTCTTCACTCACACGAATTAGGGTTTAAACAATCATGTCTTCTCTTCTATCCAACCACGATTACATATACAATCAGCATAAAGATCGGATGTACATTAATAAACCCTTATAAGAACATACAGGTAGTTATATTATCTTCTTGCTGCTACTTCATTACCATCAAACACACTGATGTCTAAATCCATAAATCACGGTTCAAACCCTGCTGCTTCCATGTATACACACGTATATCTGCTGCTTCCATGTGTCACTAATTCGTTACAAATCAGAACCATCTTTAATCACGTAGCAGGAACCATCAGTAACAACATATATTAATTAAAGATCTTCAATAATCCAAGAAGCAACAATACAAAACCCTTTAATCGAATTAGGGTTTATCGAATTAGGGTTTTTGTAAAAAACCCATGTTTCACCGAATTAAATGAATTATCAAAAAGAAAACCGAATTCGATGCGAAGAAAAGCCCTTTAATAGTAACAATGACTGAAGATCGTATTGCATACCAATTAAGGTAGAGAGGATGATTTTAAACCTTGTTATATCAATTAAACTTCAAAAACCCTTGAAAACTTTAACCAAAATTGATTTAAAATTAGGGTTTTAGGGTTTCTTTAAAAACCTTGTAGATCCTAGATATCAAAAGCAACCTGCTCTGATACCAATTGTGGAAACCTAATAAATCGTTATAGGTTCTTTGATCGTTTAAGCTTTGGTTGTTTAGACCTTTATCTAGGATATCTTACATGTTCATAAGTTCATAATAAAATAAGCTTGGAATAAGAATAAATGATATTCATTTCAGAGGTTTACCATTTATACGTTTCCATCAAGCCCCAATTCTAGACGATCAACTCTAAGAAACGGTTACAAATCTAAACTGGGATTCAAATCGTCCTTGGGCTACACCAACTCTACTAGACGTCTACATCTTTTACACTTTGTGTACACACACTTTTCTGGATATCTTAAACCTACACACCTAATACCCTTTATATAGAGGGATATTAAGGTTACCAAAGGAAGCTAATCAATAGATAAGGAAACTATTTAAATCACATTAAATCACATTAATATGTTTCCTAATCATTATCTTTAACATCTTTGACCAAATCTTCATAATTCTCCACCAGCTTGAAGAATTCTTTAATGACGATTCTGATCCTTTTGTTTCATTCTTTTATTTATTTTGTCTCATCAAATTTAGAATCCCAACACTGTTTTAGTTTAAATTTGGGTGACTTTAATTGGTTTTGGTGTGTTTTATTTGAGTTTTGTGCATTTTGTTCTTTCTGTGGTATAGGATTCAATATAGTGTATTCACTTTATTGAATACGGCGTATCGAGCATCTTATTTTTTGATACGGTGTATCGTACAACAGATTCTATATGACGTATCCAATTATTTGGTTATGGCATTTCGACTGTCTAGATAGTGAACAATACGTGTTTAGTTTTAAAATTCAGTTTTAAATTTAAGGTATCAATTTTTTTCTAAAGTCTGAGTCTACTGATAATTTGAATAATTTTCAGGTACAACGGGTGAGCAAACTATTGAGGAGTACATGGCACTGATTCAGGACGACGCGAGTCTAAAATCGTCTGGCCTAATTTGAAGGATGCGGTTCGCTTCGAGGCTTAAGAGATAATCTCACAGATACTCCGACGAAGAAAACTTTTTAGTGGAACCGACAATGAGGATGCTAATGAACATATTGACAAAGTTCTTGAGATCCTCGATTTATTTCATAAACCTGATGTGAATGAGGATCAACTATACCTAATGGAAGCTTCACTACTTGGAGTAGTCTGAAAACCCGAATTCTTCACAAGTATTGCTCACCGTCGAAAACTGCTAAGGAAATAAAGGAAATCAACAACATTAAACAAGAACCTGATGAGACATTTAACCGAGCTTGGGAGAGATATAACGATCTACTGCTGAAATGCCCCCAACATGATTTTACTGGTACATAAGTTATTGCCGTTATCTACAGATGCGTAATTTTTTTAAATAAAAATTACTTTAGGTTTTACATTTATAAAACCCTAACTACCTCAACTATTCCTATGCACTAAAGAGCAGTGTACCCTATCGTGTATAGTGTAGTGATTGGTAAGTACGGGTGTCGACCCAAAGAACGGTTTGTGTCTCTAATCGTCTAATTGATTTTATTATTCTACCTAAGAAAGCAGGAAAGAAAGCTTGTTTGAATATTTATTATTATTGTGGAGTTGTTTTGGTGGTAATCGATGATTGTCGAAAAGGGATTTGGTATAGTGGAGGACAATTAGAAAGGATGAACACAATGAATTATGATGATCTCTAGTGCAATGTATTGTCGCAATCTTAAAGCCACTTATCTTATGAGATACACTTAATCCTAAATAGGTGGTCTCCATATTAGCTTGCACTCCTAACTGGGTATTAATGTTAAGGGGTCATTGGTCGACCCACCAATGAAGATTGGTCCTTTAGTTGGAAGAATAGAAATCAATTGGTGTCATAAGTCACGATAAACCAAGAAATCTTACAACCTCAACTTAATACTTACTAAGGGCACAAGGATCACTTAAACGCACTACATAAAAAAAAGATAAAACAACAAGATCATAACTTAATAAGTCAAAAGATAAATAAATAATTAAATGCCAAAAACAAATAATAAAGCACAATTAATAACATAGCAACAATAAAATAAACCGCATGATCTGCTCAATCAAAATAATATGAGGAATTTTATTTGACCAAAATAAATTGAAGTATGATTACAAACTGTGCTGAATTAATGCTCTCGATCCCCTAGTCGAACGCCATGGCAAACCCCAAAGGGTTTGCCCTCTACCACTTGCTGCGTACACCTTTTCCTTCTTTTCTTGTTTGTCGGCTTACTCACCACGTACTGGAATGAATAATAATTGTGATTTGCATCACTATTTATAATGTAATACAAGTTTTAATCATTGGCGAGTTCAACCCCTAGAATTAACATAAACTTTCGCTTCAAACTTGCATTATTGGTCCTTGGATGAGTCATCGTTGCGGCGTAACGGCATCGAGTGCGTTACGCCATAAACCTTCTGACGTGACTTTCTATCTTGTAGTGTAAAAGTATGTTACGGCGTAATTATATTATTACGTTACGCCGTAACCCTTAGTCAGTATATAATATCTTTTCCATAATAATATTTTACGGCGTAACTCGTATAGGACGTTACACCGTAATGCCTCGTCGGCACCAAATCTTCGTTATTAATAATTGATTACGGCGTAACTCCTGCGGAACGTTAAGCCGTAATGTCTTTTAAGCATCCAACTTTTATATCATTAGTCTTTAAAAATATAGTACCCCTAATAAATAATATAGTAGCGGTACTATTCTTCATTTGGCTTTTAGGCTGCATCATGTATGATTTTTGTAGCCCTTCATTGAATTTTAGTACCTATACTAAATAAATTAGTATTGTATTATTTTTGCACATATTCTTTTTAGTTATATATACCCCCCCCCCCCCCCCCCCACCCCCCCCCCCCCCCCCCCCCCCCCCCCCCCCCCACCCCCCCCCCCCCCCCCCCCCCCCCCCCCCAAATTTGTCATTTTTCCGTTTCAATGCCTCTAAGTACCTGATTGGCAAAATGACTGAATAAATACCGAATTCATATAAAAAATGATGTATAGCAAAGCAATAAACGCAGGAATTGATAATAAAAAAGTATTAAATATTTGAAGTTATCAAAATATCCCCCCACGTTGACTTTACTTGCCTCAAGTAGAACCTTTTTAATAATTCTCAAAAAGATATTTCCCTAGTTATCCAGGATGATAAGAATTTAAAAATCACCTATGCTATAAAATTCCAAACTGAGCACTTCACGAAAAGGAAAAACAAATCACACTCATGCTCTCACTAATCTATGTGTTTCATTTTTGGTGATCACTCAACTACCCAGTCATGGCGAGTATTCTATCATAAGTTTGGCATAAGATGCTAATCTCCGCCACTAGAGTCTAGATGCAATTGTTCAAAAAGGCAAATGGGTTGACACAACACAAAGGCTTATGGGGTAAATCATTCTTTTAATACAATTTTAACCAAAAGTGTTACACCAACAAAGGCGACAAACCATATATACACATCCATAACAATGGAATAGACATACATGATTGCATTCAATTCCCTCGTTCGAGTAAAACCAAGGGTTAGGAGAATGATATAGGGTAGGATAAACGACTGGGGATGACATTTAATTGGTCGTTAAATATAAACACGAAACAGTAAAGTTTCTAAGTCCACAATGCTCCCGTCCCATGTTTGCATTTTCAAAATCAATAAGGCAAAAACTGAGGGTCAAGAGTCAAGGGGTCTTCATAATACACGCGTTAATGCGTATGAAATATAATGTATTGCCTCATAATCTCTATAACTTAGGCAAGATAGTCGCATTAACTAGGCCTTCATCATCAATGAACAAAAATTGTGTGCTAAAAAATTTAAAATTTTGGGCCAAATTAGCATAAAATTTCATCAAATGCCTCATTTCTATCTCTCTTTCCCCACTTGAGATGTATAATGCCCTCATTGTACAGGTAGACTTATAATCAAAAGGAGAGATATAAATGTTACGGGTTATACGAACTACCCGTTTATAAAGACGAAATCATCGTCAACTGGACAAGGTGAAAATACTCCCACAATACGACATAAGAGATGATTTTAATGATGATAGCTGTAACAAACTACATTTGCTTGGCATCCTCTTTTTTTTTTCTTTTTTTAATGAAGGACAAAGATACAATCACAATCGAACACATAGAACATGAGCTCCCCCACCTGAGATAAACTATTTGCAAACCCGTCTTTTCCTTCAAATTCCCTCGTATTCTAACCAGCACTTCCACCAGTGAAACCAAAATTAACAGGCAACTCCCGATCATGGACAAAAGAAACTACATGGTAGGCTAAGCGATAGGTGTAACGAAACAACATATATTGGGTTACAAGATGAAAAGAATGGCTCAACAGGGTGTACTAAGGGTATCTTGCACTAAAGATGAGTGGAACAAAGGGTTTAATAGGGGGAATGAATAATCAGTGTGAGAAGTCAATATACACAATCATAACATGGATGGGCTATTTGGGGTTAATCATAAAATTTGCCTATTATCACAGCTACACCGATTACACTAGGTGCAATGCTCATTATAGTGTCTTAAAAGTATACCACGCCAAGTCTAAAGTCTACTATCCAACGCAACTCATTTTATTGACTTATATGTATAAAGGAAAATCAGAACCTAAAATTAAACACACAATCTCAAAAAACGGACTTATATTACTTAAATTTTCCTCTTTCATACTTCCCACTCTTTCACCATTTTATTAATTAAAAAACACAACACCAAACCCTTCATAATCCTATTTTTTTAAATCAAACAACTCAACCACTCTATTCCAAAACATAAACACACAATAACTCTTCATTTAACTACCACTTTCCTTCAAATTCAAAAATTACCACATCCTCTCCACATCAACCTCCTACCTACATCTAACATCTCGCCAACCACCTTTCAAAACCCATCACCTCACATCCATTCCTAAATCTCATAAAATCTCTACCAAATACAATCCTCACACACATCTACATACACTCATCCTCCTCACACCCACCTAAAACCAATCACTCCTCAAACTAAACTCCCCAAACCACCCACATCCCCACCACAAACAACTCCACCTTAATCAAACTTACATCCCCCCTAAAACCCCCCAATTACTCCTACTCTTCATTTGTGTAGGCACTTCTAGAGGTGTTCTCGAAGGATTTGTGTGTGAAGAGAGAGATATCTTTCTCAGAAGCTAGTTCCTCTAATTTGATCTAATTGAACTTGATATAGTTGGTCTCTGCGTAATAGGCTGTTATCTTACTTGAGTTCTCGCTACTCAGCGCTCTCCGTCTCTATCGTCACTACACAAATAAAAAACTCATTCTCTCACACCTCTTAACGTTAATAACTATTAACTTACAATCCAATTACCAAAATCCCTCTCGATGAAGAGATCGATCAAAATGCGCTCACACACTCGCGCACCAGAGATATATAGACTCTCTGTGTGTTCGTGTGTACAGGTTGTTTGAAACACACTCTTACTCTTCTATCCACTATCTAGTGTGTCAACTCTGTGTGTAGAAACTAACAATTTATCACCATTAAATCAAACCAATAATAATCCCCAGAACCCCCACCGGCTCGACACACACACTCAAACCCCACCCCATCTCCCAATCCCATCATTTAAAACCTCTTCCGCTCATGTGTGGTGTGTGGTGTGTGTCATATTCTATAGTTCCATCTTAATAGAGTCTGTGCACTCGAGCTCGATCTCTCGATCTCAGACTACGTACATTTTCCCGATTATGTGAGACGGATTAGAGTCGTTCTCACACTCTCTCTAAACAATATCACAATAACAGGATATATTCTTCTATAATCTGTTTACTCTGCACCATCTATCGCACTCTCTCACGGTCTCTCTATATCTCTTCGCTCTCACCAAGTGTGAGACTAGAGCGCGATCCTGTGTGTGTGTTGTGTGAATATACTATGTAATCGTAACTGCGTTGATATAGATCACGAGACTCATAGCTCGAGCTCTCGTGAGGCGTCTATAGATAAGACTATCGCGCATACTTACTCGTGTATGACATATATATCTCCCTCCACTCTACGCGTGTGTGTGTGTGTGTGACACCATAGAGTAGAGTAGTATATATTCATACAAGAATTCCATTCACTCTCGCTCCCGATCCAGTACCTCTCCATCTCGCTCTCTCGCTAGATGATCGCCATCGCTTCCACCGCCAGATAACTGAGCGAAAAGATTTTCAAGCCCACACAAGCATAAATGAACACACAAATATCATCAAATAATCACAATTAGACTCACACAGCGCGCAATGAGGTTTGTTAGCCACCCGTAACATGACGTGTGTGTGTAGGCGTCCTCTTATACTCACGCGCTCGCACATCATGAGAGAGAGTAGATGGGTCCGCGCTCTTTTACATCTTGTAGTTTTGATAGTCGATGAGATATCTCTTGCTCGCTGCCCTAATATTCTGTTGCATCAGTCAGAATAAGCGTAGCGCATGGCGTAGTTTCCTCAGAAGTTACTGCCGTTTGGCTTATGTGCGTGAGAGGCATTTGAATATCGCGGTGTATGTGCTCTAGCGACCGAGATCTAGCTCGTTTACTGTGTGTGTAGAATGTGACTAGTGGCGTCGGTATAGACTGATAGTGTCTATAAGATAAAGTTGTCTCGTGATAGTGGGTTAGCCTGATGGCTTAGAGTTTCTCGCTGGTTAACTATTGAATATTGTGGAGCTATATTTAGGTGGTAAGCCTTGCTTGTCGAAAAGGGAATTGGTATAGTGGTGGACAACTAGGAAGGATGAACACAATTAATTATGATGATCTCTAGTGCAATGTATTGTCGCAATCTTAAAGCCACTTATCTTATGAGATGCGCTTAATCCTAAATAGGTGGTCTTCATATTAGCTTGGCTCTCCTAAAGGTATTAATGCTTAGGGGTCCGTGGTGGACCCACCAATGAAGAATATGGTCCTTTTAGTTGGAAGAATAACACAAATCACTGTGTCGTAAGGTCACTCGATACACAAGAACTTCTCACAACCTCAACTTAATAATCTATGGGCAACAGGAGCAGTTAACGCGACTACATAAAATATAAAGAATTACGATCAAAACAACAAGATCATAACTTAATATATCAAAAGATAATTAAATAATTAAATGTCAAGAACAAATAATAAAGCTCAATTAATAAAATAGCAACAATAAATTAAACCGCATGATTTGCTCAATCAAAATAATATGGGGAATTATATTTGACCAAAATAAATTGAAGTATGATTACAAACTATGTTGAATTAATGCTCTCGATCCCCTAGTCGAACGCCATGGCGCAAACCCAGTAGGGCTTTACACTATACCTTGATGCAATACACTTTTCCGTTTTTATGTTGTCGGCTTACTTACCTACGTACGGAGATGGAATAATAATTGTGATTTGCATCATCTATTATAAATGTAATACAGTTTTAATCATTGGCGAGTTCAACCCCTTGGAATTAAATAAACTTTCACTTCGAACTTTCATTATTAGTCACTGGATGAGTCATAGTAGCGACGTATATCGGCATCGAGGCGCATTACGCCGTAAAACTTCTGACGTGCTTTCATTTTGTAGGTAAATAATATGTTACGGCGTAATTAAATTATTACGTACGCGTAAAACCATAGTCCGCCATAAATATCTTTTTCATTAATAATATTTTACGGGTAACTCGTACTCAAGAGTTACGTCTTAATGCTCGTTAGACACCCAGATCTTCATTATTATAATTGATTACGACGTAACTCTGTGGTACGTTATGCTGTAATATCTATATTTTAAGCATCAACTTTGATATCACTAGGTAAATTCTTTAAAAAATCGTACCCCTACTAAACAATATTTAGTAGTGGTACTATTCTTTCATTTGGCTGTTCAGGTTGCTTCCTGTAGGATATTAGTAGCCCTTCACATTAAATTTGTAGTACCTTCTACTAAAACTAAAAATTTGTTATTTAGTACTATTTTTGCTCAACAATATTTTTGTCATTTTCGTTTTTCAATGACTCTAAGTACGTGACATTCGCAACTAAAAGAAATTAAATACTGAATTAATACAAAATGATATAAGCAAGGCAATAAATGCGGAACTTGATATGAGAAAAGTATAAATATTTGCATGTTATCATCTACAGGTTCATAGGACCATCTCTACTAGACAAATCTTGAATTATAATGATCATATTGCCAAAATGAATGCTAGAGAATGCGAAAACCACCATCCAATACATGACATATCATTCTCAATTGTGGCTATGAGGGAGCATCGAGTAGCGAGGGACCAATTGGTGGTAGTTCTAAAGGTTTAGCTGCTATTACTACGTAGCTAAGTAGAATTGGTAGGGAGATGAATAGATTGTTCCGTGAGTGGTGCATCATGGTGGTGATTAGTTGTGAGCTTGCCATGGATTTCATTTATCAAAGGATTTCTTAAATAAGAAGCAAGTTAAGGAAGATGGGGAAGTCTACTATAGAGAGTTTTATCAAAGGTCTTACCCAAATTAGGGTAGGTATAGAGCTAATACACATGGGTATTATGTGAAGAAGGAGAATAAGAAGGGATATTAAGAAAAGAGGCCGAGTTTAGAAGAGAAATTGAATATGTTTATAGACGAGCCTGATAAAAGGGATAAGGAAAGTGCTGATTTGATTATGGAGGTTTAAGCTAGTACCTACACTGCAATTTGGAACAACGAAGCTTCACTAAAAGCAATAGAGATTCAAATCAATCATATTGCATAGATTGTTAGAGAAAGGGTTCTCTGGGCACCTTGCCTATTTCAACCGAAATAAACCATCGAAACAAGTTAAGGCGATTGCTACTATTAAGGAAACACAAACTAACCCTAATATTACATCTTATTTGTATCCTTTTGTTTCTTGTTTTTTATGCAAAATGAGCAGGTATCCCATGAAGATGTCTCTCTATCTAAATCTTTTCTAGTATTTTTTTTTTTTTTGCCTAGAAGATCGCTTGGTTTTGCCATAGAGACTGCTTGTGTTTTGTCTCAAGGTTGCGTTTTGTCCATTGAAAACCCTTGTTTTGAAAACTAATTTCCCGAAAGAAAAAAATGCGACCTTACCGGCGCTAACATAACATCATGACCAAACAGGGGGTATTTGAACACTTCCGAAATTTGGGATCTATTAATCATGTCGAATCAAACATAACATCAAGCAAACAAGAGAGGAAGACAAAGCTTGCAAGGTCTTTTTTTTTAGAACATCATTTTGGACTTATACAATCACAATCCAATTCAATACCAAAATCAACTAATTATGATTGAAATGTCAATTAATTATTCATTCACGGTTTCTTCTTGATTTTGTAAAATCCCGTGAAAGATACGATTCTTTTTCTCGGTTTAATCAAAGATTTGGATAAATTCGCGTGTGAATGTTAATTCATCTTAAAACCACTATCCTCACTTCATAACAACTTAAGATCGATATCCATTTACAACAACTTAATCAAAATGTCTCAAATTTCTCTCAAATACCAATTTGCTAACTCAATCATCAATGCTCATCATAATGCTATCATGGAATGCAGGTAGCAAAGATCGTTCCCACCAATGTTAGCTCAACGTGGTTTATTATGTTCAGTGGAAAATCCGAATCCAAGAGATACATTGACACCCCAAACGCTTAAAAGTGAATCTGTCCATCCTATTGTCTCCAAAGTCCAACCATACTCGTATCAATGGGCTGGAAACAGATATACAGTTGCTGAAGGTAGTTCTGAAAAAACTACCGTAGAGGTATATGCGAGAACTATTAAGAATGCTTTCACAAGACATACGATATACAACTGAATTGCTGAAGCTGAACAGTCCGTTCAGTTACATTCTCACAGGGATAGGCTAACGATATCCTACTCCACTGTTGATGCTTGTCCGTAAATGTTTTACCATGTGAAATGTGGAAAGCCATATGAAAGGTTGTAACTAAGGTGAATCATCAATTTTCAAGATCTTGAAACCATATTTATTTTGGCGAGTTTGAAGCATTCCATCACCGGGATCGGTGAATCACTTTAATCGTTATTACGCTACCACACGGTTTTACTAAGATTGATGAATGAGCTTTTGCTCCGAAATCAGTGTCACGTTACGAATCATCAAGTGAATGTCCAAGTTCTACTTTAACTACATACAGAAATGGCAAAGGTTTGTGTATTTTGTTTAAGCCCGAGTCCTAGAGCTGATGATAAGAGCTGAAGATGTTCCTTATCTGCAAGCTTTATGACAATTCTGATCCAGCCAACACCAGACATGAAGTCAATGAGATAAGAGTCTGAATGCTCAGCCAGTTGATATACTAATCCACTGTGCACTTGTTGCTCAACAGAACACAACCAATTTACCATCATCAAAACCATCCTACTCAAATAATACTCAATATTCCTCCACAGATCGCAAAGTTCTATCCAAAACAGATGGAAAAGCCCTAATTGTATACCTCTTCTGCTGAACCTACTCTATGATCTCAGACCTGATACGGTTATTGAAGATTGAGGAAATGTCAAAGGAAAAGGAGATTGACAAACTCATGGCTTTAATTTCTCTCTCGTTCTAGAAAATCTACAAAACCTACGCCAACAAAACCTTCGAACTTCATCATAACACCAGTCAACGCTAAATCAAGATAATTTCTCCAAGAATCAATAGAGGAAACTAGGTATGATAATCAGAGGGCAGTTATTGTTGTTGGGGCTAGGGAAAATGCTATGCGTACTCTCGGGGTAGTGCTATAAGAGTCTAGGATTCAGTGTTACAACAGCAAGGAATATGGTCTTGTATCAAGGGAATGTTTGAAACCGAAAACAGAGTAAAGGATGCATCTTATCACAAGGAAAGATGTTATTGTTGCTAAACAAGAGGAAGTCTGTTCGGTGTTCAGTTGAATGCAGAACAAGTTTATTGGAAGGTGATACTGATGATGAGTCTGAAAATCGGATATTGGAAGCCCACTATTATATGCTACATGGCACATAGATTCAAGGGTTTACCTCTCTTTGATCCAGTTGACAATTTGCGACCAATCTTTGAATGATGAGCCAATGCATAATGGGATACAAAACAATAATGTACCAACCCTATAATCTGTTTTAATGGAAAATGAACATCATGCAGCAACCCTGAATTAGTAATGACATATATCTGAGCCGAAATCAAGGTGACACCTCATTTAATATCACATATTGATGCATCGGATCATGTGTTATGTAGAAGCCTCTGGATGACATGGATGAAAACTTGATGAATCTTGATCAAGAACGTGATTTGCTTGACCTTCTGTTAATTCAGAAACTAGATGTGAAAGTGATGACAGCAAAAACCAAATAAATTTTTGGCTATCATCAAATAAGGAGTTAGTTGATAAATTGATAAGGTGAAATTAAGAATAAAAGTTTAGATCATCAAATATCCATTTCAAAGAAGCAAAGAATGTAACTGTCCAAGACTAATCAGTTGATGTTTTTAAAGACCCCTTAAGAAGTTCCAAGGGAACTTACATATAAGTATATATGATGTGTATTATGCGTCACACGGTGGAAATTGATTGTGCAAAAGCCTAAAGGGGATTTAATTGTAATACAAAATCGATTTTGAAAAATCTCTAATGCATATGACTTAAAAAAATAAATGATTTAATCAAACGATTTTCGGATATGAAAAAGGAGCGTTGGAGCTTTTGTGCCCACTGCAAAAAACCTTCTCCATAATGTCACAGCAAAGGAGGCTTCAGATTTATCGTTTACAAGAAACTCATGCAAGACAAAAGAATTGTAAAGTCATTGCTTTAGGAAAACAAAGTCAAGGTTCTTGAATTATATTGTATATAAAACTGCGACCAAATCTGCCTTTTCAAACAATGATATGCTTTAATCGTATTTTGCTAAAACGAAGTTTTGCAAAAAACCTGGCTTCTAAATGAAAGCCTCAAAGAGCGAATCCTCGTCTGTATGATATAGGTTGCTACAATGATAATCTTGCGTTAATGTTAGCCCCTGATTCTGACGAATACGATTTATCTTGACCAACGAACGCTCGATCCAAAAATTAAGCGATTTAATCAACCGTTCTTGATTTATGATCAGTTGAATAATCTTTATGAGTTTGTTGTTCCACAACTGGGAAAAGTCGGTCTGACCAACACTTTTTTCCAAAAACAAAAAAATGACAAAAATGTTCAAAGATGAGTCATACATCTTCTAATAATGAATTTCCAAAGGTCTTTTCGGAAACAATATAACTTTTGTCTAGAAAAGACATGGATGAATCCATTCCTTGGGATCAAAAGTGTAAAAGCTCTAAAGAACTTTTCAAGATTAAAAAGAGTGTTGACACGATTTTTGACGGAGTGGAACGTTGCAAACAAACAATCGCCAAAAGAACATATTTTGGTAACATCGATCCTTTCATTCAAAACACAATAGAAGGAAATTTTGGCCCCCAAATTAGCAGACTCAATGCGAACTTAGAAAAATTTCACTTGTGTTTGAATGAGGAAATGGTTGCTAATTTAAGATACTTTAATTCTCTTGAACATGAAGTAGACACTCTCAAATCTCAACTAGAAACTCAAAAAACACAGTTTTTGAATGAAATCGACCGACTTTCAAGGGAATATTACTATACCTAATCACTTTGTTTGCCAATACTTGGTTGTGTACTACTGTTTGCTATTGAGGGGGGGGGGGGGGGGGGGGGGGGGGGGGGGGGGTATTTACTAATTAGCAAGTGATTAACGTAGAAACCTGGGAAAAATGTGAACATCTTGAAAAAGAGCTTTCAAAAAGTAGAACAATGTCAAAGAGTTTTGAAGCACTTCAGAAACATGCAATTAATCTTGAACTTGATTTACAACAGTGTAAAGAAAAGATAAAAAATGACAAATCTTTCAAAGAAAATCAGGTCAAACGTTATTTCTGAAAGACTCTTAGGTCGTTGAACAGTATTTTGAAATACTAATACTTGAATGCTCATTACAAGACAAGGGTTTGCCAATAAGTGAGTTGAAAAAACTCATAGAAAAGATGAAAAGGATAAATCTGTGGGAAATTTAGTTTGAAAAATCATCGGTTATTCGACAATTTCCGAATTGCCTTTTAAAAGTCAAAGACCAATCCATTTTAGTGAACCAGCTATTTTTTTTAGTTTCTCTTGCCCAAAAAAGAAGATTTCTCAAGTCAAAAGACAGGTTACCTCACAAAATGTATCCAATGATTTTTCAAACCAGTCATACTGCACGTCATATTTTGACCTCAGT
This sequence comes from Tanacetum coccineum, assembly GCA_026074375.1. Lineage (NCBI taxonomy): Eukaryota > Viridiplantae > Streptophyta > Magnoliopsida > Asterales > Asteraceae > Tanacetum > Tanacetum coccineum. The sequence continues at coordinate 28,213 of BQNB010063040.1, forward strand.
ATTTAGTTACTAATTGTCCCAAAAACAAAAATGTGATTGCACCAGGAATGTATAAAGTGCACACAAAGCCTAATCAAACTAGAACACCTCAGTTGCCTCAAGACATTAAGAAAACTAACAAACGCGTGTCTTTCTCTACAGGAGTAATTCCCACTACTAGTGTTAGCAGACCACAGCTTAAGAGCAATCAACTGGAGTTGAGTTGCCTAACAATAGTCAAGGGAAGAGAAGAAGCAAAAAAATGTAGAAGACCACGTAGGCATTTTATAGTTTTCTAATAATTAAAACGTAGAATGTAACTGGTTGTAATGACATGTCTTGAATGCTAAGACCCCGAAGGCTTAACTTTGTCTGTGTTACTCTGTGTGCAAAGTGTGTGTTGAATGACAATCAGTGATTTGTTGTGCTTCGACATTATATTCAATGGCCGGTATAAATTCTGACTAGACAAACCAATGGCTGTGCCTAAGTAGTACTAGAGAATCCCACAGGCAGATGTGAAACATCTGTTGCCCAAAATCCTATAAGAAAAACCATCTTTGCAACAGGACTCCACTGGGTAAGAAATCTGAAACATATACTGGAGTCTATATAGAGCAAGTTAGTAGACATGACAGTTAGGTGGTATCGAAGAATACTCCACATCCCTGGATATAACTTGGAAACCCTTAGTCTCAAAGAAGGAAATGTTTAACCCCAAACGTTAGTATGCCTCTAGGAAATGCATCTAGAACTGCCTAATATTTTCCGAGAACATTAAACTCTAGGTGTTCCACTAGTGTCTAATAACTCATTCGTCTTTAATTCTTTTGCAGCTCATCGAGATAGTTCTTATTCATCGTTGACTCGGGTGCCCTCTAAGCACGTTGACCGAGGACAATCTCATAAAACTTCTAACTAATTTTGTGGAGAAATTTCTTGGGTAACGAGTGAAGTTTGGGAACATGTCAAATTGCACAATTCTTTGGACTACGGATGATCTGGTTCAAGGATCTAATTACATATCAAAAGGGTTTATTACGACGAAGGGCCTTAATCACAATTTATTCTCCGTTGGTCAATTTTGCTGGTGCGGATTTGGAAGCTTGCTTCTTTCAGAAGTCTAATGTTATATCCGTGATTTGAAGGTGAAAATGTTTCTCATAGGTTTCTCGTGGCCCCACTGATTTGTATTCCATTTCTCGCCAAGACTCAACAACTCAATCCAATTTGCTTAATGGCTAAAGCGACATCGTCTAAGCTATGCGGTTATGGCATCGTCGTCTATCTTATATTTAAACTTTCGACACCATTAACTTGCTTTCAAAGAATTATATTTCGGATGATGGCCTTCAAAGCTAACATTAGGCAAAGATCTGTCTGTGTTCTTCTTGTGAGATGGGGAAGGAAAGCAAAAAGAAGTCTTTTCACACTAAGAACTTACCCGCCACGAAGCTCAAAAAGACGGCTTACAACTTCTACACATGGATTATGCTAGTTCCATGCGGGTATGAATAGACGCATTAATGGAGAAGAAGTATGTTCTCTGTAATTGTTGAGGACTACTCCCTCGATATACTTGAAACTCACTTCTTGAGGTCCAAAGAGAAACAACCTAGAGTTCTCATTGATATTCCTCAACACTTGTCCAAAGAGGACTTATGCTCAAGTTACAACAGTTTCAAACTGACAAAGGCACACGGAATTTCTTAATAAAACTCTTTCATGCATAACTTTGCCAAAAGAGGGAAAAGACACGAAACAGCAATTCTGCTCGAACACGCTGAACAAAACGGTAGTGTTGTTCGTGAAAGACGAACCGTACTCTTGTTGAGGCTGCCTCGAACAATGCTGAGCGGACGCTATAGTTCTTTGTTCTTTGGGTGAAGCAATTGCAAACTGCATGTTTTACTCAAAACCGTTCACTTGCTAATTCACTCGACTTAATGAAAACAGCCTCTTACCATATCAATCAATGCCCGGAAACCGTCCTCAGTCGAGTTCTTTCTCTCTTTGGTTCTCTTTGCTACATCGTCAGAGATGGTGAAAATCTTGATAAAATGATAGGAAAAAAAGGTGAATGTGCATGTCTTTTTGCTGGGTATTCTACTCAAGTCAAAGGGCTTATACATGGTATTTAATAAGAGAACAAAGAATGATAGTGAAATTCTAATTCATTGTTAACTTTGACCGAATTGCCTCATGATGGCGTTAGATCGTAGTTCTAACCCTAGTCTACAATGTTTCAACAACGCGGTACTTGAACAGATTAGTTTAAGTACCGAGGTCCAACAAAGTAAAAGAAATTGCTTTCCTCAAATTTGCTGAGACTGTTAACAACGTCAAATGGAGCTGAATTGCATATGTCCGATGTTCAGTGAATATCAATGGGAACTTCTCCTGGTTGTGTCAAAGTCTTTTCGCTGTTTTATTGTACATGCTGTGATAAATCATGATAATACTGTCAACAACATAACATAATACACTTCTACAACAACCGATGTTGCCAGATCTCACCTCCAATTAAACATTCATTCAACACATCAAACTCTAACTCAAAGTACCAACTGTCACTGTGCACCCTGAGATCCTTATTTATGAGTAAACCAATACAAAAAATGCCACAATTTGACGACGATGAATTTTATCAACATTTCAAGTACATGGTACCAAGAACAAGAGTGAGTGACCATGTCTCAATCATGTTGATTCTATCAAATATGACATTCCTTGCATCTATCAACACCATCCTTCGCACCACGAGTTGGGACAAAGTCATCCATTAGAAACAGTCATTGGAAATCCTTTCAATCAGTATAGAACAATGACGTCAGCTAGAAACAGATGGCGAGATCATGTTATGTGCGCACCTCACCGTGAGTCGAAACTGAACAAAGAACATCCCAAAGAAGCCATGGCTGATTCTGCATGGTGTTGATATCAATGCAGGGAGGAAGAACTTCATCAGTTTTGATCGATTAGATGTATGGCGAATTAGTCGACAGACCACTTTGCAAAAATGTCATTAACTTAAAATGGACTCTAGAAAAACAAAACTGCTGATGAGTGGAAAATACTATCATTTCGCAAAAAATATGTCTTGTGGTAAGCGGATGATGATCAGAAAGGAAGGAAATTGTTTGAAGAGTCATTTGCACCAGTTGCTCGGTTGGAAGCTATACGGTTGTTCATTGCGTATGTTGCACACAAATTAAAAAAAAAAAAAAAAAAAAAAAAAAAAAAACCATTTATAGCTGCTACCAATATGGACGGTTTAAACTAGCATTTCTTTACGGACCTCTGAATGAAGAAGTGTACGGTAAACCAACCAGATGGATTTTGTCTGACCCATAATTATCCAAACAAAGTGTACCGTCTCAAGATAAGCATGATATGGTCTCTAACAAGCACCAAGACGACGTGGTGCCTCATGATGACTCTCCAACTTATGGATATCCGAAGAGATTTCAAAAGGTTATATTGATCCAACATTTGTTTATAACTCAAACATGGGGAAGACATATTGCTTGTGCAAATTTACGTTGATGACATAATTTTTGGTTCTACGAACCCAAAACTTTCAAAATGATTTGGAAAACTAATGCACAGCAAGTTTGAAATGTCTATGATGGGGGAGCTAAAATTCTTTTTAGGAATTCAGATCCACCAATCCCCGTTGGTTTTATCTTTATTAACCAAGCTAAGTATGCTCAAGAGATACTGAAAAAGCATGGTGATGACTACATGTGATAGCAATTGGTACTCCAATGGCTACAAAACACCTTGATGATGACTTGCATTGGTACTCTACGGATCGACCACAAAACGGAATATTTGGTAGTTGATGGTCGGAAGACTCATGTACTTAACAGCAAGTAGTCCTCGATAATGTACATGGCCACACCATGTTAATTGTGTCGCTATCAAGCGAAAGAACTGAGAAACATCTCACTGTCAGGCCTTAAAACGGATCTTTCAGACTACATTAAAGACTCAATTAACATGAGGTCTCTAGATATACCGATAAGGACACCGGTTTCGAACTAATGCTTTTTCTGGATTCGAATTACTCTGCGGGCTGCTCTCGATTCACGTAAGGAGTATATTGGTGGTCATACATTTCTAGGTGGTGGTGAGCTGCATAAGTTAGTAGTTGGTCTCCAAAAAGCTGGACTGCACCTCAATGTCTTCAGCCCAGAAGCCCGGTATGTGTCTTTATTCTGCGGCCCTGCGCACAAGTTCTATGGTTGAGAACTCAAACTCACACGATTTCTGGCTTCACTTTGATAAAATTAACTATGTATTGTGACTCAAAGGCTATCCATGCCATCTTGTGCCAATCCAGCCAGCATTTAGTACCAATGGCACGGGAACTATTCGATTGTTCAGATATCACTTCATAAAGGAACAGGTTAAAAGGGTATTGTTGAATTATTCTTTGATCGGAACTGAATACCAGTTAGCTGATTGTTTACTAAAGCTTTATCAGAAGATAGGTTTTTATTATCTTGTCAGACGTACTGGTATGAGATGTTTTGACTTAGGTGAATGGAGGTATCTGGCAATTGAATCTGCCTTGATCCATATCAAACATCAATTTTGCTAAATATTTTTATTCTTCTTTATGTCTTTATTTAAAAAATATTTTGAAAAAAAAAATTAGAAAAATATAAAACCTAGAAAAACAAAATATAAACATCAGGAAAATTTTCAAAAAATACCAAAAAGAATCTTCCGACATTGTCTCTTGGAATCAGATAACAATTTACGTACCTAGAAATGTGTGATTACATCGACAGGGCGTGTAAATGAAGTATCGATACGAGGAGTTTCTCAAATTGCTTTCAAAAACATGTCTTTTTCTAAATTTTCATTAATGACTTATGTACATTTCAATGTTTTAATCTCTGTCCCGAATGTAATAGGGTGTGTACGCTTCGGTGCGTATTAACTTTGAAATAGAAGAGTAGTCTTCTATCATGTTTTTAAAATCGCTTTTGCCACACAATTGTTTCAAAAAGAACTTTCAATGTCAAATTGTTGTCTACAATTATAATTTGTGATATTTTTCCATAAAAAGTAGTAATTGTAAAAATTGTTGTGTTAACATTCCCATCCTCGAATAAAGTGTTCAAGAATTGTAGTACGCTAGAATGTCATTTTATGCTGAATCAATTTCTCGTGGGGAGACGTTTTAAAACAAAGCCTCTTTAATGTATGTTGGGTACATCTCATAAATGTCAATTTGATTATACATTGTTCTCTACGGCATTTCACTCGTCATTCAACAATTTTGTCTTGGTGGCATCAATCTAATTTTTTCATTCTAATGTCAAGTTTTAATAAATATTGGTATCCCACATATACTGTTGAAGGGGAGCTATGGAAAATGAATTCATGCAATATCGTAGTATAATTTTTCTCCCCATGGAATTTTTCATGTCAAATTTTAATCAATTGGTATTTCAAATACTAAGTGTTTTATTATTTAAAATAAGGGGAGAAAATGTGATTAAAATATGTTATAGACGAATGTGATCTTTAAGACTCTAAGTGAAACTCTTTCCTTCATGTGCTAAAACAATTTTCGAAATCTCGGAGCACATGTGTTAGGGGGAGTATTTTGAAATCAACAATGTCAGGACAAATGTCGTTTTATGGTTCCGATTCTATACCCAACAACCTATTAAGTTCACGACGATTCTGAAGTCATAAGGTGGTTAGGTTAGGAATAAGTCCTACGATCCAACCAGAACTGGAGGGATCTACCCAAGGACACTCCATAGTTAGAAATAGCAGTCCTTAGGTATGATTGGAGATGAATGTGTATAAGGGAAAAATGCCGACTAAGATTGAGCTAACACTGGAACAATCACAACAAGGTGTTAGTAATGAAGTCTTGGTAAGCATTGAAGGGGTTGAAGAATGAAAAAGAAATGTATGGATAAAGGGTGAAAAGAAAGAAGCCCTCCACACAACTTAGGCAGAAACCGGGTTCATTACATTAAATCTATCAAAATACCATTTTTTTGATGATTGTCTGATTATTGAAAAGAAAGTCATCATGGACCACAGTGATGCAATGCTCACAACCCTTTCCCAGCCCATTGGGTTTTCTTCTCAAAAGAAACTTTGTCACATTGTCACGGAGATACACATGTTATCTATTGACATCTCACTCCGAGATTGTTAATATTGAATAGGTGGCAGTCTACTCCAGCCTCCGATTACTAAAACCAAAAGTGCACAAATCGAGTCTAGAGCCAAGAAGAGATCATAGTATAATACATCATTAGGACACAATGTTAAAATATCACTTGTTGAACACCATAAAGTTCACAAGCTGTAAGCAAAAGAGTCCTACGCATTCATCCTTGAGATCTGGCCAGAACAGGTAACATCGGAAGTGAATACTCAAGTATTCACAGTGAAGATGGAAATCCTGCTTGAGCCAACATCAAACAAGCTCTTGGTAGGTGACTTGCAGGATTCTATATGAATCAAGCTTGTGATAACCTGGATTCAATTATGGTCCATGTAAATATGAATTGTACGGACTAATTCAGAAAGATGGTAACTATTACTTATGTTATGAAATTGGTAACGATCCTGTGGGACGTATGTTAATTACTCTGAAACTTCTTTAAATGGAACAATGTTTTTAAACGCTACTTTTCGAGTCGTTTTCTATATCCTTGTGTAATTGTACTATGAATTAACACCCAATGTTGTATATTCCGCTGCGTGAAAATTGGGGGTGTTAAAACTACTAACTGTCTTATTTCAGGTTTAGACGATGGTGTTGCAGCCTCATTCTAACGAAGTCGGATTCATAAACCACATGCTCATACTCAATCTTTTAAAGTCAATCGTTCAACATCAAGATAGTTGATTCTAAACTTCCACATCATCAAAGAGCCTCAAAGTCAATTAAAGAATCGTATTTTGGGAAGATTGTTAGACTTATAGTCATATATGTCAAACAAGAATGTAACAAGTATGAGCATGTTGGTCAAGAGCACAAGTTGATCAAGGAAGTCAAATCAGGATGATTCAAGTCAAGGAGATGATGCAAGATAACGATCTCAAGAATTCAAAGTCAAAAGATAAAGGCTCAAAATCAAGATCACAAATCATGGATAAACAAAGCCATTACAAAGAAGACAAGACCATAACAAGGCAAAGCATAAACGTCAAACGTCATATCTTAAATGCCATTGGCGGTGATAAACTTGAATCTCGTTCTTTAACTCTCCTTTCATCGAAGTGATTTGGTATTGCAAATTCCTAATTGTTTGATCATTAGACTTCTTGTAATTCAAAAAATCATTTGAAAAATCATTCACTTGATTATTAGGCACTTGAAATGGTGGATTTTGAAATCCTTGATTTTGAAAATTCAAAGCATGATTAACTTGACCTTGAAAACCTTGATTTTGAAAATTGTTCCTAGCAGGTTTTCGTATTTTGAAAAAAATTTCTTCTCCTGTGATTTTGAAATTTTTTTCATCTCTGGTGATTTTGAAATTTTTTTCTTCTCCGGTGATTTTGAAAATTGAAAACCTTGATTTTAAAATCCAGGCTAGCAATAGCCAACTGACCCAGCAGGTTTCCACTCTTCAGGCACAAGTCACCGGAGAAGAAAAAATAA
>BQNB010063041.1:0-35842 GCA_026074375.1 Tanacetum coccineum
TTTTCTTCTTCGAGTCTGATGTATTCTTCCATAGTGATGTTTTGATCATCCATGATAAACCTATGCTGGAAATAAGAAACAAAGAAACACACTACAAGGCAGAGTACTTTATGAAAATAATTAATAGCTGGAATTTAAACACACTGTTGATAAAATATAATGCCTAAAAACATTACTAATATTTTTCACATCTTTAAGTTTTGATAATCACAAAATATAAAAACGTTCAATGTAAAATTAAAAGTAAACAAGTAATTAGTAGTAAATTTTCATTTCGAAATTTATATCACTTCAAGGTATGAATAAATAAATGCTTAATGCATTTTATGATCAAAGGAAATTTTTATTCAACCTCACACTTTTATAAAATGTTGTAAACATTTTTATAAACATTACAAAACATTTTCTACAATTAAAAGAAATGTTTTATTAAAAATAAACATTTTGAAATTCAAATTTTCGGACCTAAAACGGCTAGAAAGTTCTAGGAAAACCCCCCTACACAAAGTGAGTGCCCAGTCTAGGGCGGCCCCCCTAAATACACGGGCGGCCCCCTTATCTTTAAGGGGACCGCCCACCTATTTAAGGGGACCGCCCATAGGTAGACGCTCCTCTAGAATGTCCTATAAATACTGGACTTTTCCCCACTATTTTCTCACCTTTGGCACTCATTTTTTCTAATCAAAAACAGTCCACACATCTCATTAAAATCCTTTGATCATTTAATCATAAAGCTTTGTTTCCAAGTGATCCAATCTCAATTCCTCAAGGGCAAGAGAAGAATACTTCCATCATCAAGTGAAGAAGTATTACATCTTTGTGTGTTGTTGGAATCTTATTGCATCCATATCATCACTTGTAAATCATTTGTAAATCTTGTAAAGTTGTGTAGTTGTTCGATCTAGGTGATTGTTGTAAGTATAGTAGGATCTTGGTGATATTTCCTAGTAGTGTTAGTTAGGTGTGATTATAGTAGTGGCTTGGTGAAGTAGTGGTGTGAAGAAAACTAAGGTGTAAAGAAGTTGTGTAGTCGTGATCAAGTCATGAAGCAAAGTTGTGTAGTGAAGCTGTGTAGTTGTGGTAGATTGGTTCAAGCTAAGATTAGAACTCGACATCTAGCTTTATAACACCCTGTGTTTTCAAGTCATTGACGACGTCAACAAATTCACAATGTACCTTTTTGTATTGTACGCATTTGCTTGATCCGCTTTGGTGCTTGAGAATAGAGTAGGGCGAAGAGGTGCTTCGTTACCGAACCACTATAAATCCTCGCGTTTAGGTATGCTGTTCTACCCTATCTCTTTCTTTACCTATTTTGCATCATACTATCCTATTAATTGTTTAGATAAGTTTATTGTTTATATTGTGCAAGTGTTGAATTCACATAAAGTCGAATCTAAGTTTTTATTAACAAACATAAACATTAAATTAAAAAGCGGTAAACTATTCAACCCCCTTCTAGTTTTCCACAATTGGTATCAAGAGCTACGTCAAACAAGATTTTTAAAATAAATTGTATTTTAAAACTTGAATCGATCTATGGAATCGGAAAAATATTTAGAAGGGCAATCTATGCAAAGACCACCACTATTTGAAAGGTTATGAATTATTTATTGGAAAAATAGATTTGAAACTTATGTGAAGTCAAAAGATCTAGATCTTTGGCATATTATTACCGATGGTGATTTTCCTTCTATTCAAAATAATCTCGAAACTAAAAAGGATGAAGTTGTACCCTTTCATAAACAAACGATGAACTATAAAAATAAACTTGAAAAAATAATGAATCCTAAAATGGTAATTTATAATGCTATTGGCCACGTAAAGGAATACGAAAAATTTTTATGTGTCAAACCGCAAAAGAAATTTGGGATACTTTGTTAATCACTCATCAAGTTAATAATCAAGTCAAAGCTAACAAAATAAGCTTCTTGTTTCAACAATATGAACAATTTATATTCCGGAAGAGATCATATATAAGATGCATTTGCTAAATTTAACACTATTATTACTAGTCTAAAAGCACTTGATGAAGGTTTTTCTAGCAAGAATTTTGTGTTAGGAAATTTCTTAGGGCGTTACATCCAAAATGGCGCGCAAAAGTCACGGCGATTGAAGAATCAAAGAATCTAACTGCTATCACAATGACGAACTCAATGGAGAATTTTGAAGGTTTATGAAGAAGTAGTTAAAAATGATTTCAAACAGGAAAAGCAAAGAAACAAAGTAGATCTATTGGCCATGAAAGCTAGGAAAGGAATCTAGTGATGAGATAGCCCAACCTCCGATAGTGAAGATGAAAATACGCCATGGCCGTAAGAGACTTCAAGAAATTCTTCAAAAGACGAGACGATTCCGTAAGACAACCCACGAATAAAGGAAAGAATTTCAATTCAAAGAAATAAAAACGACAAAAATGGCAAGGCGAACGAAAGATGTTTTTAAGTGTGATGCTCCAAATCAATTTCATTATGAGAATGTCCGAAACAAATCCAATAAAAAAACCAAAAGGCTTTTGTTGGAGGATCATTGAGAGATAGCGACGAAGATGAAAGATGAGGAAGACAAAGACAAAAGTGCCTTATGGCTAAAGCTTCTAATGAGGTACTTTCCGAAACCGAAACTATTATTGATGACCCAATCAACCATTAGACGAAAATGACTTAATAATGAATAAGGATAGACTATGCAAAATAGAGGACTAAAAAGTCGAGCTAAAAATAAAATTACAAAAACAGCTAAAATAAAATTAGAGAATGAAGCACTAGAATTAAAAGATAAATTACCTAGGTTAGAAAAAGGTAAGGAAGTAAATGAAGAATGCAAGTTATGTCAAGACCTTAAGTTTGAAAATGAGAAGCTTAGAAAAGAAATATCTAGGCTAAATCAATTTAACGATAGTAGTCACTCACTTAAGAAAATAATAAGTTCTCAAAAACCTTTCGGAGATAAATCCGGTTTAGGATTTAATTTTACCAAAGGGTCACCTAGCGAAACCAAACAAGTAAATTTTGTAAGAGCTTAAGAAGACGAGGTAGACCAAATTACTCTAACACTAATCACACAATGTGAAATCATCCACACCAACCAAGCTTTACTCAATGTGGAAGATGTTCACCGTGCATGTGTTCAAATCAAATACAAAACATGTTCGAAACAACCCCCCCGCACAATAATATCGACTCATGAAACGATTCGGACCAAATGGCTAAATCATCATAAAATTCCGAGTTAATCCTCTACAAGCACCTTTGAACTATGCGTCAAACAAATGAAGAACGCTATATAGGATTTTCATAGAAATCCTCATCCTAATGCTTGCTACATTTGAAGATTTTAAAGAAATTTCTCTAGAAGGCTAAGGTACGTCTCACTCTCTTAATACATAAAAAATAGATTGGTATAATGATTCCTTAATTTTAGTATAGTTAGGAATAAGGGTAGTCAACTAGAACTCAGTTGTTGGCTTTCTAGATTTTAAAAGAATTTGTTCATTAGGAACCATTCTTTCACATGGATTATCCATTGAACCCACTATAAAATGGAAATCTTCTATGGCCGCGAACTCACGTAGACGAAGAAAAACGAGTTTGTGGATAATAATTAACATAGAAGTAGAATTAGTTTTGCATTGAAAATTTTTTAAACCACTATGGATGAAACAAACTCCCTTCCAACTTGACGCTCGCCTCAACTACGTCTATCAAAATCACTTGTTGAAAGTCTCAATCCCACCAATCTCTCAACATCCACAATATAGAATATTTCACATTGACAAAACGTATCATTAATTTTTCATTACGAAGAAATTAAACTCATCATGTTTCGCAAGAAGTCGAGTCACCATAATCGTCGTAATTTACATGACATCTTGAATTAACTCGTCTGAAAAATCCATAGAAACTTTTTAATTAAACGAACGGGTTAATTAAAAATATCAATACTCAATCTCATAAAAACTGGCCAAAAATCGATTTTTTTTCCGGTGGTGTCCCCCCTTTAATTAAGGGACCGCAGTGTAAAAAAGGGCGGCTCCCTTAATTAATTAAGGGGATCGCCTATTTGTGAAAACAAACACCGCTTAACAGTCGAAATTATATATCAAACATCAATTTTTTCTATAACCATAAATTACCACAATTCTCATAAAATCACCACCGTCAACACGGTACAATATCTTAATAAACTAACAAAATTCAAATAGTCAACGGACTATAAATGAAATATTTAGAACACAAAAAGGGCAAAGGTTACACGTTGCACCTCCACCTAAACTTCGTTTTGTCATTTCGATAAAACAAGAACCTCAAAAACTTCCTCCAATACAAATGTTACTAAATAACCCCTATATGTCAATGATGGACAATTGGTCACCGAGTCCTTCAAATCCATCTCTACCACCACGTGTCTCACAACCACCTCCTGATTTTCCAAATCCACCATCTCTATAACCCAACCATTGTTTGTTAACATTAACAACAATACACCTCATCTCCACAACAATGCACCCCCACTTGAAAACATTCACAATCCACCACCAAATCTTGGAAATCAAGATTTTCCCAATCCTCCTAACATTTTGGAATTTTTTTATCCAAATGACGTGCCTCACCTCCACAACATGTTTTGTCAATGTTGTAGCACCACAAGGAATGAAATCCAAATGCTCCAAAACCGTGTCAACTACATGTTCTCATACATTCGACACCACTGTAGCATCTCGTATTTTACGGTCAATATTTTAACCGAGCTCTAAATTCTATTCCTAATTTTTATGGAATTTATTATTTTTGCTTTTAGCATTTTTAACGAAAATCGTTGTTTTAGCTAGGTAAAAATCGTGCCTTGAATATTTATCATTTTTAGCATTTAAACCACATATTTTGGGCCTGAATGATAATAAAAATTAATAAATCAAAAAAATTAACCAAACACCCTCCTTAATTTTAGTCTCTATCAAAACAACAAAACAAACACCCCTTTATTTAACTCCTACTAAACGACAAACCAAACACTCCTTCTTCCCTATCTTTTATTTAAACTCTACACTAATAATAACATACTTAACAAATAAAAAAAATTATGAAAGCCCACCCCAAGCCCAATAAAGGCCAACCCAAACCTTTCCCTACATAGGGACGATTCGATCAAAACACACACACTAACACTCAGACAACAAAAATATCTCATGCTCCTCTCTTCTTGGCCACGACTCACAAACACCTAAGAAGGGTTTCACCATCTTCAATCTTTGATCTAATTCAAGTATACAAGAGTGATTATCAAGGTTATCTAAGGTGCTTTTAAAGATCAATCCATCAAATTTTAAGAATTTAATCAAGAAATAAAAGTTGGGTTTCAAAATATAATTTGGGGTTTTTCAAGATCTTCATCATCTCTTTTTGTTCTCCATCTAGTAAGCTAAAATCTTGAACTCTTTCTTTTATTCTCTTATCTATTTATATTCTTGATTCATAAGTCCATACATGCATGTGTCTAATTTGATATCTAGAATCCATGAATTATAGATGCATGAAGTGTTATTGAGGTTTGATTAATAGTTTGAGACGATTAGTGAATGTGGTTGGGCTAGTTAGAGGTTATTGTGAAGTTGTGGTGAAGTGAAATTGGTGTTTGGTAAGGTTTCAGGTTAGGCGAATTAATGCAGAAAATCGAACAGCCCTTTGTGGGTGTCGAGATTATTTTCAAACTAAGTTTAGGCTAAAGAATATGGTAGAGGATGTTCGTAGCTTCGAGTTGATAGGTCGTACGTCCCGTAATTCTTAAAAACGAGTAAGATATGCCCGATAGAAGTTTGGAAAGTGGAATGATAAAATTCTGCATAGGGTGTTTTTATGCAGAATTTTTGGTCACCTTGCGAGTACCATATCTTGGTCAATTTAAAAGCTTTTCTAGGTTTCTTGATGCTAAAGCTAAGTTCAGCGAGTCTACTTTCCAACGAAAGAGGCCTCGCGGATTTACAATAAGTATATGTTAGTCAAAAGTAAATTGCAAAACAACTTGTCAAAACTGTGATTCTGGTCCAGAATTCGGGTTGTAAAGATGTAGTGAGCAGGCGGATCAAAACTTAATATTTTTCGACGAAATTCACATAGTAGCATCTTCATAATGTGTATGAGCTTCCTGAATTTTTCTAGATTTTACTGTATAGTTTAAAGGGGTCAGATGGTGTCCAACTTTTGCAAAGTCCTTGTTTGACTTAATATAATTAAGGCTAACAATCTCCCCCAATGTTGAGGTCTCTTTCTTCAAACTTCTCTGTATCACCGATGACATTGAAGATATGAAAGTTTAAAATACGTTTAAATTGCTTGCTTGTTATGGTCATTGTCTTGTTTGTATAGCGGCTTTGTTCATTTTCATGCTTTGTTATCTTAATATGAGCCTTTATCTTTTGACTTTGAGTTCTTGAGATCATTATCTTGCATCATCTCCTTGACTTGAATCATCTTGATTTGACTTCCTTGATCAACTTGTGCTCTTGACCAACATGCTCATCTTGTATACATTCTTTTGACATAATGAATTTAAGTACTAAAATCTCCCCCACCCCCCAAAAATTTTTTTTGATGATTCTTTATTTGAACTTTGAGGCTCTTTGATGGGTGGGAAGATAGAATCAACTATCTTTGACTTGAACTGATTGACTTGAAAGCTTGAGTCATTGAAGCATTGGTTTATGAAACTCGACTTCGCAGGAATGAGGCTGCAACACTGTCGTCTTTATCCTGAAATACAACAAGTTACAATAACAGATGAATTTTGGCTTTTGGTCCTTCATCTGACTTCGGATTGCATTAACCTCCACTCCTTTACCCCGGTTCATAGAATAAATACAATACCTGTGATCAGGTAGATTCAAGAATTCTCCTTGACAGGGTTCCAGCTCAAAAGCGAAGGATCTCGAACACAGATGTATTAGATTCACCATACTGCTAGATCTCATTACCGGAACGTCTCAAAGCAGACAACACGGTAAGAGTGAATCAGATAGGTACTATCTTTCTGATTAAGTCGTCAATTCATTTACTGGACCAAATTTGATATCCAGTTATCACAAGCTTGATTCATGTAGAATCTTGCAAGTCACCTACCATGAGCTTGTTTGATGTTGGCTCAAGCAGGATTTCCATCTTCACTGTGAATACTTTACTATCACTCAGAATTGTTTCTGCAAGATCTCAAGGATAATGTGTAGGACTCTTTTGTTACAACCATGTGACTTTATGGTGTTTTCAACAAGTGTATTTGACATTGTGTCCTAAGAGATTGTAAATTGATCTCTTCTTGGCTCTAGACCCTCAATTTGTGCACTTTTGGTTGGTAATCGAAGGCAGGAGCAGACCTCCGACCTATTCAATATCAACAATCTCCGGAGTATATGACAAATAGATAACGTGTGAATCTCCGTGACAAGTGAGACATGTTTCTTTTGAGAGAAACCCGAATGGCTGGGAAGGGTTGTGCATTGCATCACTGGGTCCATGATGTCGTCTTCAATATCAACAACCATGCATTGTGATGTTGAAAGATGTAATGTATTTACCCGGTTTACTTCTGCCTAAGGTGTAAGGAGGCTTCTTTCTTTTCACACCTTTGTCATAACATTTCTTTTAAATTTCACCCCGTTCAATGCTTCCACAGAACAGCTCATTACTAACACCTTGTTGTGATGTTCCAGTGTTAGCTCAATCTAGTCGGATAAAAAAAAATCATTTTTCCTAAACACATTCTTCCCTCGCAGTCATACCTAAGGACAAGCTATTTCAAACTATGTAGTGACCTTTGGGTAGATCCCTCCGGTTCAGGTTGGAACGTAGGACTGTATACCTTAACCTAACACCTTAAACTTCAAATGTCGTGAAATTAATAGGTTGTTGGGTATATAGATCGAACCATAAAACCATTTTCCTGACATTGTTATTTTCAAATACTTCCCCTACACATGTGTCACCGAGATTCAAATTGTTTAGACACATTAAGGAAAGAGTTGCACTTATAGTCCCTTAAAGATCACATTCGTACTATAGCATATTTTAATCACATTTTCTCCCCTTATTTTAAATAATAAAACACTTAGTATTTGAAATACCAATTGATTAAAATTTGACATGAAAAATTCCATGGGGAGAAAAATTATACCACGATATAGCATGAATTCAGAATTCGATTGCTCCCCTTCAACAGTATATGTGGGATACCACTATTTATTAAAACTTGACATTGGAATGAAAAATTGATATGACACCACAAAATGTTGAAGACGTATGAGATGCTTTGTGAACAATGTTAAATAATAATTGACATTTATAAGTTTCCACATTAATTTCACAAAATGTGTTTGGATACAAAAATATGACATTTCTGAGAATGTAATCCCAACACATTAAAAGGGCTCAGATTTAAAAAGGCTCCCACCTCAGAAATTGATTCAATAAAAATGACATTCTACGTACTACAATACATTGAAAATTTATTCGAGAAGGGAGTGTTGAACACATAAAAAAAAACAATATTAACAAATTACCGACTTTTTAATGGAAAAAAAAATACCACAAAATATATTGTAGACAATTTGACATTGAAAGTTCTTTTTGAAAAATTGTGTCCAACGATTTTAAAAACATGATAGAAGACTTCTCTTCTATTTTAGAGTAAGCGCACTGAGGCGTACACTACCACTGGTTACATCGAGACCGCGTATATGCACTGAAAATGTACCTAATCATTCAGAAAAATTTAAGAAATGACATTGTTTTTAGAAAGCATTGAAACTCTCGCTCGAACTTCCTTTACACTCCCGTGCAAGCGATGTTTAATCAACATTTCTAGGAACGTAAAATGTTATCGATTCCAAGAGACATGTCCGTAGAGATTCTTTTTGTATTTTTGAAATTTTTTCTTGATATTTAATATTTTGTTTTTCTAGGTTTATATTTTTTCCTATTTTCTTTTTGATGGTTTTATATTTTTGTATTTCTTTTCAAATTTTTATAAATAAAAAAATAAAGAAGAATATAAATATTTACAAATCGATTCCTTAGCAGTGACAGTTTTTAGCTAAGAAGTTTAAGGGATGAAGTTGAATCAGTTGTTGTTGAACGTTATTTGAGCATCCAGTAGTAGTAGACAGCGAAGGACTTTAAAACAACTTGATTTACTCCATTAAAATATTCGTCGAACAAAGGACCTGAATAGCAAATCCAGCTCATTTTGAACGTGTTACTTTCCATCAACTGCTTGATGAACTTCTGTAGACACTGGTCGTGCGAAGGCCTTGAACCGTATTTGTTCCAAACGTCAATTGACATTGAGGATCTATGCCTGAACGTGTTATGTACAGACGTCATTTTGTCTGTATCATCACTGTGATCCACTTAGACAATGGTTTCGAGATATCATACCTTTCACAGCAACATACTCTAGAGATTTTCCTTGTTGACATTACAATAAGGTACCTTGCACTTAATCAAGATTTGTTCCTTCTGAACATTGAATTGATGTACCCTGCACTACATCCGAGAAGTTTGTTTGCATTCATGAATATGAGGGATATCTACATTTGAACCATGTGGGGGTTCACTGTCAACCTTGCTTGTGCAAGAGTCGAATAACTTTCCTGTAGGAATCCACCTAAGACCAACAGATTTGAAAATTCTACCCGTGGGTTTCCACCTAAGATCAGATCTAGGAGATGTTTTCTCAGAACACAATGGGAGTCTTAATAGGAGAAAACCTATTCCTGTAAAGATCTTCTACTATGTGTTCTGAGTAGTGACTCTTTTGATCTACGTTTTTGTTACTGTTTGTGGTCTTATTGGATTGAATCTTAGCACGTGAATTTACTTCCTTCAGGAGTTTTGTTATACAAGCATCATGATTTGCATTAAAGACACACCTATGACATGTAGAACAAACAAAGTTTTTGGAATCTGAAAAAGAACTAGAACTCTTAGAGTGATCTGCTTATGCACAGCCGTATAGTCATAACGCGACCTATTCTTAGAATACAGGCAAACTCCTAATGTTTGATTGTTTGCTCCTCGGGTTTGGTTTCTAGTCATCAGTATGGTTTTGAATTCATCGCAAAGTAGGCACACAAAGTTGTTGAGTTTCCTATCTCTTTCCTTGTTTCTTTTTCTTAGCTACAACTAGATAGAGATTAGAGACCATGTCATTTGAACTAACTCTTGGCATGTCTTATAACTAATTTCCTAGATGAGCTAGATGCAATCATGTGATCAGGTTTTGCAAAGGGTTGGAGTCTGTTTCTTAGCAAATAATGTTGAGTGACTGGTTTTGACAAATTCTTGGTTCTCATCTACATGGGAGGCAAACCGTTTTTTGACCATTTTGAGCCTTGCAGATTTAAACGCAAGTTCGTTTTTGTCTAACAACTGATGTTTTCTTAGTGATGGTAACACCCGGATTTCCACCAAGACTGTTGTTTTATCAAATTAGTAATCTACACTATTTCCTTTTAACTTCCTTAAGTCATTTTTTAAAGCAGCAATTGCAAAAACCTTTTCCTGAATCTGAGCTTTTAATTCAGCATTATTAGCAAGCAAAGATGTTGTCTGTTCTGTAGTCTTAGATCTCGTGATTTTAATAGAATCATACAAATCTTTGTAATGCTGTTTCAAAGTCTCATTTTCCTTACGTAATGTAGCCACACTATGTTCTAATTCGATGTTCAACGTTTCAAGTACATCATATTCCTTTTCAATCTTGGCTTTAATAACTTGTTTCCATTCAAATTTGACCATGTTGCCGCTGATTTTAAAGAATGATTTTGATATTAAAGTCGAGAGCAATACAATGTGCTTCATTCTTGAAAAATCTTTTTGAAATTGGGCAACTCATCTCTCATATGAGCAAAATATATTCAGAACAACGAGTGATTGTTTTGAGTATTCAGTTGTCTGGTTATCAGGTGATGAATCAAGCATAGGACTTTTAACTTGACATGTTTCAGGATACTGGTCAACCCTACCTTCAACAATGATTTCAGGTTGCTCAGTATGCTGTTGTCCTGATACAAGAATGCCTTCAGCAGTCAATTGTACCTCACCATGGCTCTTCGTCATAAATGGGTCGATATCTTGCATCATCTCATCATCAGCAATCTGTATCATTCCCTGACCTGCTGCTTGCCCTCGTGCAACATTATTTAGTCTGCCTAATGCTATTTCTGTGTCAACCAAATCCAGCATTCTAATGCCTTTATACCCGTATCAATCTTAACTCTCTTTGCGTCTGCATCTGTCTTTTATTCACCCTTCTTTCAAACTGTCTTGTGATGACGTTTTTCTATCAGCATGGACTTCTTAACATTACCCAGGTGTTGGAGTAGTGTATCTCTGAAGTGTTGAACCTCGATTCTTCCAGTGGTATTTCCAACAAGTACTTTCTGTCATTTGACGTGTCATAATCCAATTTAAACTTGAATGATTAACTTCTGGAACGGTTTTCTACCACCCAAAAGGCTGTCATGGATCCATCTTCTTGAAATTCATCTTTGTCAAGTTGCTTTTGTAGTTGATCTACGTTGAGTAGCATTGTTCTTGTGAAAGTATCAACATCTTGACCAAAGATTGACATGAATGCCCGTTTGAATCCATGTTCGATGCGAGTGCCTTTTAAGTCATCTTTTGAAAGAACTTGAAGGTGTGAATGAAGAGATCGAAAATATGCCATGCATCTTTCTTTTGCTTTTGACATCTTGTATTTGATTGCATGCACATCTTTTGTTTCAGAATTCAAGCTGCATTCCTTTACTAATTTGCTGGATGCAGTCTCTGAATTACTGTCTTCTTTCTCAGAACAAGTGTTTTGTATGACAACTAAATCAACTTTCAATGAATCAACATTCAATGCTGGAATTGGATGTGAATGATCTTCTTGTGTTTGCATCAACTTCTTTTGTTTCAACAATTGTGGAGTTCGTTGTTGATGAAGAATTAACTCAAGCATGTATTTCCCGAGGGAATCCATGTTAAAGATCATTGCATCGTAAAATGATTGAGCATCATATCTTGTATAATTCTGCATACGCGCTTTTAATTCTGAATTGAAAGCATTTTCAAACGTTGTTCTGAGATCAGTCAAAGTAGTTGTGCAATCAGTCCTAGAAAGTATATCTTTAGTAAGATGTTGTTCTAGTAAATCCAAGTCTTGAGAGAACGTTCTCTTGAAGATAGGCATCGTGCCATAATCTTGTAAAGTTTCTGAGAGAAACTTAAATAGAGACTTGATTTCTTTAAGACTGTGCATGCATCTACTTCTTGAAAGTTGTGTCTTCTCTTGAATGTTAGAATTTGAACACGAAGAAACTGTGACATTCTGAAGAACACTTGATGTTTGAGTTTGCAAATTGGTATTTGAATTTGACATTATGAATGATGTTGTTGTAAATGGATATCGGATCTTAAGTGTTATGAAGTGATTGATTGTGGTTTCAAATGAATTAACGTTCACGGGATTTTACAAATCTATGATTAGAACCGATAAAAATTTAACGGGATTTTACAAAATCAATAGAAAACCGTGAATGATTTGATTCGGAATCAGCGGCCAATGATTTAATTGTCTAAAAACAGATAATTTTCTGGCTAGGGTTAAAGCTGTTTGTTTAAATAGGCTCACCAAACTGAAACGGGCCTTCAATACAGATGGGCCGTGAGCAAGAACAAAAACAAGTCTAACACAAATTCCAAAAAAACTGAAAAATGTCAATAAATCATAGTAAACGAGTGTTTTGGGCTTTGAAAAATCCTTAACCAGCTAAAGGGTGGTTACAGCGTAATCCGTCTCGTTTTTCTCTTCGATTTGAGAGGTCACGGGCCTGAAACGGACTTACGGATCAAAAGTTATGGCTGTTTTACTGAAACCCTTTTCTTCACACAAAAAATTCTTAGCAAACCGCTGCCAATTAGTAACTCGCCGTTTGGCAACTCGCCGTTTAGCAACTCGCCGTTAGCAACTCGCCGTTAGCAACTCGCCGTTAGCAACTCGCCGTTAGCAACTCGCTGTTTTTGGCAACTCGCTGTTTTTGGCAACTCGCTGTTTTTGGCAACTCGCTGTTTTTGGCAACTCGCTGTTTTGGTCAACAAACCGCCGTTGACTATTTCCTTAAATCGTGGATCTTGTCCCTTTTTCTGTCAAACCGCCACGAAGAATGCAAGGGACGAATTTTGCAAATATTCACCCAATGAACTTTCTAGCCACGAATTGAGTTAGAAACATGTAATCTTGTGAGTACATCAAGTTTAATGCACACACCTTACTCGTATTACCTTGTAAATCGTCCAATATTGAGCAACCCTCCACGAAGAACACTAAGCTTTAAAAGCTTATATTTCAAACTTTAAGCTTGTA
Organism: Tanacetum coccineum; assembly: GCA_026074375.1. Classification (NCBI taxonomy): domain Eukaryota; kingdom Viridiplantae; phylum Streptophyta; class Magnoliopsida; order Asterales; family Asteraceae; genus Tanacetum; species Tanacetum coccineum. The sequence continues at coordinate 13,399 of BQNB010063041.1, forward strand.
TTATACACGAAATTTATAACAATCTAACCTTTTGATGTGTAGAACAAGTAAAGATCAAGATTAACTAACAAATAAGCCCCAAAAAAAAATTTGAGCCGTGGGGTTTTTTGTCACAATATAAGCCACGAATTTGAGCTTGTTTTACCACACGAATCAACCACGAATCCACCCTTTGCTCTGATGCCAATTGTAGGATCCCGTAACACTTCACTTCATAGAATCAAACACGAAATCGGAACAAGAAAAGAGAAAGAGAGTGAGTTGTTTAGAGAGAGAAAGAGGAGAGAGATATGAGAGAGAAAGTGAAAAGTTATTTTGGATATTGTTGAACAACTTACTCTTTTCTAAATTAGAAAAGGTGTCTATACCCCGTCGCGTTAATGACGCGCCGAGATATTTTAACTAGGACCCGGGGCTCGGGTTTTGCTTGGATTAAACCCGATAACATATACATATTAGATTCACTATCGAGCCTGATTCCCGATATTATCCTATTACACACTTAACTAATTAAAGACCGGAAGCTCCATCATAGACGTGGCCGAGTTCCTTGTTCGGACTCAATAAATTGAGGCTAAACAATATCCAAAAGTAACGCCCTCGGATATTCAACATTCCGTTGTGTACTCAGATTTGAGGGTGTTACAGATTGGTATCAGAGCCAAGGTTATAGAGAACCAGGTCAAAAGTTTTGTCTGGACTATAACCATTTTCAAACAATGTTTTCACAAATAGGATTTGCGAGGGACATACATGCATTACTTGTTTACATCTAGCAATATATTTACATGAATGCATTGTTTTAGCATTAGTAGGGTACTAAGTGCTTACAAGATTGATTATATGTATAATAAATGATATTATCGTATATTACTATAAGACTTTTATAATTAAAGCTTCAGAAATATTCATCCGATCTTTCCTTTAAGTAATACTTATATAGGTTATTTTGCCTTTTGCCAGTAATCATGTCTTCATCGCGTCATCTTGCGGTTACTACACTTCGTCTACACGACTCTGTGCCCGACAGAGCTTCTACGGAGCAGGGAGGCATTCACGGGTCATCGTATTAGGGTTACGGAGGACTCCCGATACAGCCAATAGCCCCACCATTACCGGATTACATACTAGGCCCAGAGGATCCACAGACACCGCCAGTTCCTCAGGACGAGGATGAGCGTGAGCCTATGTTCGTACAAGCACATGATCCTGACTACGTACCAGAGCCTATATACCCTGAGTATATACCATTGGAGGATGAGCATGAGTTTCCAGCTGAGGAGTAGCCATTACCTCCTATTGATTCACCTACTGCTGAGTCACCCAGATATGTTACTGAGTTGGATCCCAAGGAGGATCCAGAGGAGTACGAGGATGATGAGACATAGGATAGTCCGGTTGACTATCCTATGGACGGGGGAGATGATGGAGATGATGATGATGGCGATTCATCTGGGGATGACGCCGATGATAAGGATAAGGATGATGAGGACGAGAAGGAGGAAGAGGAGGAGCACTTAGCTCCGGCCGACTCTGCTATTGTTGTACCTGCTGATGAGCCTGTTTCCCCACCTGAGGGAACAGAGCCTGTTATATCACCACCCTCCACTGACATTACTATTGGGGCTAGGATTACCGTCCAGCCTCAGGCTTCCATATCCCTTCCACCAGAGGCAGAGGTTGAGAGACTTCTGGCCATGACTACTCCATCACCATCACCACCTATCTCACTATCACCACCCTCTGCAGGAGAGCACCTTGCTAGGTGCACGACCCCACCTGCACATTCATCACCACCACATGTGCCATCACTATTACTACCATCATCTGGGTGTCCAACCCAAGTCCGGACATTCAGGATAGCATCCACCCAGGCCCTTATTGATGCAGTTACTGCCGCATTACCATCACCTCCACTACCATCATCTCTATACATACCACCACCTGTTGACCGTAGGGAGGATATTCCCGAGTCCGAGCAGCCACCTCGCAAGAGGTTGTGTTTGTCTACTCTAGGCTCTAGATATGAGATCGGGGAGAGTTCTACTGCCTGACCTACTAGAGATTGAGGGGTAGATTATGGATTTCTCAGCACTGTAGATGCTGAAGTGAGACGACAGGGGATTAGTGAGGTTGTGTATGGTATTAGGGATACTTGGATAGATCCGACAGAGGCAATTTCTGAGGTAGCACCTATGACCATAGGAGAGGTCAATACTAGGGTTACAGAGCTTTCTAAGCTCCATGAGCGTGATACATAGGACTTGTATGCTTTATTAGAGGATGCTCAGGATGGTAGGACTCGTATATCACAGCGAGTCATTATAGACTCACAGCGGGTCGATTTACTTATGGGGGATAGGATGACTCTCTAGGAGACAGTATGGATTGTGGAAAAGGAGGCCTATACTTCCCGAGAGGCTTGGGCTCACTCGATAGGATTGAGTCAGGCGACTTATCAGGAGCTTCAGACCCATCGTGATCATGTGTATGCACACGAGACCCATCTCCAGGCACACCAGACACAGCTACAGCTGCAGGGTACTCTCATTCAGACACAGCATCAGGTACATGAGACTCGCTTTCAGATGCAGCAGGCTGAGTTAGCAGCGCTTCGAGAGACTGACCGTAGGCGTCAGGCACAGATGGTAGAGACTCTCCGAGTCATTAGAGACATGAGGCGAGAGATGAGTGACATGCAGGCCGAGTTGTTAGCACTGCGAGAGCAGCAGAGGAGAGCTAGACAGCCAGGACCAGAGGCTAGGATTCCAGATCACCAGGATGCTTCTGGGGATGCTGACAGTCACATCTAGTGATTTATGTTATTTTATCTTGCTAGGTCATTGTACAGGCATGTTAAGTATTAGGGGTTTTCCCCGCTAGCATAGCCTTAGATCTTTTGTATTGTATTTTGTGTAATCCGACAACTATTTCATGTAAAATTTTCAAAGTTATGAATGAAATGGATGTGTTATGTCATACTATATACCTCTCTTGTGTTGATATCTCATCTATACATTATTATATTCTGTCATATAACCTCATGTTTTGTCTTTTGTGATCTAGACAAATCATGGCACCTACGACCAGAAGAGGACCGAATACCCCTGTTAACAACACCAACCCAAACAACATGACTCCAGAATCCATCCAAGCAATGATTGACCAAGCTCTTTTGTGAAACTCCACCAATGGAGATGGAAGCCACAGTTCACACGAGGATAACTGAAGGAACGTGCAAACTGCGCGCCCTTGTTTTTACGCTGACTTCATAAAGTGTCAACCTTTGAACTTTAAAGGGACTGAAGGCGTGGTCAGTTTGACTCGGTGGAATGAGAAGATGGAGTCAGTTTTCAATATCAGTGGTTGTGCTATTGAGAATCAAGTGAATTTTGCCACTTGCACTCTGTTAGGGGCTGCTTTGACTTGGTGGAATGGTCAGATAAGAACCTTAGGTCCTGAGGCATATGCAATGACTTGGGAAGTACTCAAGAAAAAGATGACGAACAAGTATTGTCCGCAGGGTGAAATCAAGAAATTAGAAATCGAGCTGTGGAACCTAAAGGTCAAGGGGAACGATGTTCCAACATACATTGAACGTTTCTAAGAGCTAACCCTGATATGTACCAAGTTTGTTACCAACGAAACTGAGAATGTTGACAAGTACATCAGTGGACTTCCTGACAACATTTATAGGAACGTCAAATCTGCCAGACCCAAGACGTTGGATGAGACTATTGAGTTGGCCAACGACTTGATGGATCAGAAACTCCGCACCTACGCAGAAAGGCAATTTGACAACAAAAGGAAGGGTGATGATTCATCCAAAAACAACCATGGTCACCTGTAATAACCCTTCAAGAGGCAGAATGTCGCCAAGGTCTACAATATGGGGACAGGCGAAAGGAAGCCTTACGGGGGATCTTTTCCCAAGTGCACCAAGTGCCATCTTCACCACAATGGCCCGTGCACCCAGAAATGCCACAAGTGCAACAAAGTAGGGCTTTTGTAAGCGATTGCAGGATTAGTACTGGTAATACAAATGTTGCCGCTAATGTACTCAGAAGGGCAACTGGGAGCTCCCAAGGGAAATGGTTGTTTGAGTGTGGAGCCATCAGCGGCATTTCAACGGAGTAGATTGTCCTAAGTTGAAGAATAGGATGGAGGAAACTTGGATGCCACATAGGGGCTGGGTTTTTGCAGTGGGAATGCAGAAGAAAATGAGAGGGAATTGCATCAGGAAACCCTGATGCCAATGGCCGGGTTATATGGGTTCGTACCTCTTAAATAACCTACTATGACATCTATCTTATTCAATCTACTCCATCGGTGGCTGATAGAAGCTTTATTTCCACTGCATTTAGTTCCTTGATTTACATCGCCCCAACTCCATTAGAAATTGTTATGATGTAGAATTTTAGGCCTGATGGGAAATTAGTCGGGATGACCCTATTATACGAGATTGCCTTTAAATTTCTTAGGTCACTCTCTATCCGCTTCAACATAGATCTTATGCACGTTCGGTAAAACAAAAACGGGGTAGGTTTCGATGTCAGCATCGGTATGGACTGGTAAGAAGTTGTCACGCCGTGTCGTGTGCGATGAAAAAATTCGTACTGTTCCCCAGGGATGAAAGCGTGGACTTTTGTTGGTCAACGAAAGTAGCTATGGCTAGGGAATCTCCGTCGTTGACAGTTATCTCATGTTCAAAAGCTCAAGAGTACATGGTGAAAGGATGCCATGTCTTTTTATGAGCAGATGTCCGCCAGAAAATGAGGACAAGTCGGAAGGAATACAAATAAAAGGAGTACCAATTTCATCCGAGATTGTCCTGAAGTATTTCCCGAAGGGGGGACCTTGCCGTCTCCCTCTGGCTCGACCAGTGGAATTCCATAATCGACTTTAATTCCAGGGAGCCGCCCACCCTTAGCTCGAGGGGCACCGTTATCGTTGGTCCATCCGAATTATGAAGGAATTTCGGAAAACATATTACAAGAGCTTTTCATGACAAAGGATTCATAAGGGGCTAGTTCCTCACTCTTGGGGGAGCCCCGGTCTTATTCTACTGAAAAGTCAAAAAGAAGGATGGGTTGTTCCAGAATGCAATCGGAATACCGAGAGTTAAATAAGCTTGGGGGGGGTGACAGTTAAGAATTAATTGTTATTCCACTCCCTAGGATTGGACGAATTTGTTTGTCAACTTCAAGGATCCTGTTTGATTTGAAAATAATCTGAGATCAGGATATCACCAGCTTAGGACGTACCTGGAGAACAAGATCATTACCAAAGACGGTGCATTCTGAACTCGGTATGGCCATTACGAGTTCCAGGTTATGCCATTCGGATGACAAACGAATTGCGGTATTCATGGATCTCATGAACCGAGTATGCAAACCTTACTTGGATAAGTTGTGTAATTGTCTTCATCGATGACATACTTATTTATTCAAAGGACGAGAAAAAGGCATGAATAACATTCAAGGTCATTTTAGAATTTCATAATTAAATACGAAGAAGTTCTGCTAATTATTCAAAAATTTAATTTATTATACCGAAGAAAATAATATGTGTGTTTTGTGCCGCACCCCCATTCTATGTGTGTGTAGTGTGATATGTATGTAGAGACCTTTTTCTACTAGAACATCCCTCCCCATTGTTTTTACGCGCAACACAGAGAGATTTAATTCCCCCGTCTCTTATACAATCCAACAAACAACATTATTTCACCCCCCCCCCTCCCTCAATAATACACAACTTTAACTCAGTCCTAAACTATCCCCCACGCCACAATCCCCCCCACCATATATAGTTTGTTCGTATTATCCCCCCCCCTTTGTGCCCCCCCCCCCCCCCCCCCCGCCCCCTCCCCCCCCCCCCCCCCCCCCCCCCTGTGCTCACGCCCCCCCCCTCGCTCCCAACCTCTCTATCTGTGAAATTTTGTGCAAATTATTTTAGGGCGCGCGCCCACCCGTTGTAATCTGGCGGTTTAGGGGTGGTGTTGTAGTAGAGAGATGTCGTGGTTGGAACCGAGTGGCTCAGGGGTCTAAGTTATTAGTTGAATCACGCTGTGTGTGTGTGTGGCTCGAGATATAGAAGAGAGATTCCCGAAACGGGAATCAAGTTTGATAGACGCCTTTTAGGGGAGGGGGCGCGGTATAGAAGGAGAAAAGGAAGAAAACGCTTTTCAGTTAATAAAAAAGTTGTGCAGTGCGCCAATTCTGGCTTTACCTGAAGGAAGTGAAGACTTTGTGGTCTACTATGATGCGTCACATAAGGGTTTAGGTGCTGTATTGATGCAGAGAGAGAAGGTGATTGCTTATGCTTCTCGACAACTAAAAGTTCACGAGAAGAACTACACCATCTACGTTTTGAACTTGGGTCGGTTGTGTTTGACACCTAAAGATATGGTGACACTAATCTATATATGGAAACCCAGATGCACCGTGTTCACCGACCAAAAAGCACTACAAAACAATATTCTCGACCAGAAGGAGGCTTAACATGAGGCAAACGTCATTGGATAGAGTTGGTTAAGTGATTACGATTGCGACATTCGTTATCACCCGGGGAAGGCAAACGTAGTGGCTGATGCATTGAGCCGTAAGGAACGGACTGAGCCATTGCGGGTTCGAGCCTTAGTTATGACAATTGGCTTGGATCTTCCCAAACGAATATTAGAAGCTCAGATCGAAGCCCAAAAACCAGAGAATCTCGTGAATGAAGACGTAGGCGGTATAATCAGAAGGGATATACCCAAGGAAAGATTGGAACCACGTGCCGATGGAACACTATGTTTACACGGCAGGAGTTGGTTACCTTGCTATGGAGATTTAAGATCCGTGATTATGCACGAATCTCACAAGTCAAAATACTCTATCCATCCCGGTTCAGAAAAGATGTATCAAGACATGAAAAAGCTATATTGGTGGCCCAATATGAAGGCAGACATCGCCACCTATGTTAGCAAGTGTTAACTGTGCAAAGTGTAAGGAAGAACATCAAAGGGTCTATCGGGATTGCTAGTACAACCTGAGATACCCGAGTGGAAGTAGGATAATATCACGATGGATTTTATCACCAAGCTTCCTAGGTCGTCGCAAGGTTTTAACACCATCTGGGTGATTATGGAGTTGACTTCCCACCTATCACAAATCTGCTCACTTATTGCAATAAGGTGAGCATGATATATTGGACAAGTTGGCAGGGTCTGTACCGAACAGGTAGTGCAAGACACAGATACTGCCTTAATTGCTGTGAGCGTGATGGAAGATTCACTTCAAAATTTTGGAGATCATTCAGACACGCTTTGGGTCCAGATTTAGTATGTGCACTGGTATCTCCAGAAACTGACAGCCTATAGCGAGAGAACCATTCAAACTCTCGAGGGGACATGCTATTGCTTGCGTGATCGATTTTGGCAAGGGCTGGGTTAAACATTTGCCATTGGCTGAGTTTTCATACAATAACAGTTATCACGCTAGCATAAAGGCCGCCCCTTATGAGGCACTGTATGGTCGAAAATGTCGATCACCGGTGTGCTGGGCCGAGGTTGGGGAAGCCCAACTGACTGGTCTGGAATTGATCCAAGAAACAACGGAAAAGATCGTCCTGATCAAGCAGAGGATGCAAGCTGCTAACTGGATAGACAAAAGAGCCCCTTTTTCTTTTTTTTTCTAGCGATCGGAAACGAAAGCCGATGGAGTTCGAGGTTGGGGACAGAGTTATGCTCAAGGTCTCGCCTTGGAAAGGGGTCATACGGTTTGGTAAGCGGGGCAAGCTGAACCCGAGATATGTCAGACCTTTCAAGGTGTTAGCAAAAGTTGGGAAAGTTGCCTACAGGCTGGAACTTCCTCAAGAGTTGAGCAGAGTTCACCATACTTTCCATGTGTCTAATCTGAAGAATATGTAGCTGACGAATCAATTAGGGTCATTGGCCGTTAGAAGGAATTCATGTTGACAATAAGCTCCAGTTTATGGAAGAGCCCGTTGAAATCATGGAACGGGAGATCAAATGATTGAAGCGAAGCCGGATACCATTGGTTAAGGTTCCCTGGAACTCTAGGAGAGGTCCTGAGTTCACTTGGGAACATGAAGATCCGTTCAAACAAAAATATCCATAACTCTTCACAAACCGGGCTTCGTCATCCACTACAAGGTCTTAAGCTTTGAGGACAAAGCTCTTTTAACTGGTGGAGACTGTAACATTTCTCAATTTCAGGTCATTTTACGACTCCAATTATTCGTCACTATTTATTTTAGTCCGATACGCGTTTACTTTTAATTTTACTTTTAAGCTAAATCGCGTAGACTAGAACCCCCCCCCCCCCCCCCCCCCCCCCCCCCCAACTTACCTCCTCCCACCCCCCTCCCCCCCCGTTCCCTCTCCCGCGCCCCCCCCCCGCCCCCCCCCCCCCACAACCCCCCCTACCCCCCCGGGTCGTATCATAAATTAAGGTTTGTATCAACCAAGTAATAAATAATTATTAAGAAGATAATTTTTAACTTTGCGTATTTTATTTTCATTGGCCACATAAAAGGGCTACGTTTCGCAATAAAATACATTCGGACACACCCCGAAAATACCTAGACTTACCTAGACTCAAACCAATACCCACTTTTAAAACCTTAACACAAAATTTAATCAATTTTGTGCATATAACCCACTAGGGGCCGGTTATACACATGTACACACCTAAAAATCTTGCTAATGATCCTAAAGTACATGTACATCTCATGGTTAATTAATATTAGTCCTAAATGTCTCCCACTAAGCTATTACACATTGGATAATAGCCAAATGGCTTTTCTTTTGCCCCTTAGGCCACAGCTACATGCATGTATATACACAAATCCATAAGATTTTCATATCTTGGTAAATCTTGTACCAAAACCTTGCAATTAAGAGTAGTACTTGGTGGTTTTAACAAAACAATGTGTAACCAACTAGAAACCACAAAAACTACTTGGATTAGGGCACGGTTTGGGTTGTTTATGTGACTAGGAAATGTAACTAGTATCTTGTCTATAAATACACACTCACACTTGACATTTTACATTCTTACAACTCACACTCACTCAAACAATAAACATATATACTCCTTTTCTCTTATTCCGGGCGCTTAACCGGATCCACAAACACCTCCCTTGATCTCATTCGAACCCACAAACATTTCTAGTTATCATGCAAGTTTATAAAGAAGTTTACACGAGCTAGGGTTGGGTATTTACAAAGCTTTGAAGCTAGGGTTTGGTTATTGGTCATATTTTATATGCACGGGTTACCACATTGCTCGCATACACTCGAACCAAAGCATTAGGACCCTTGTAAGTCGCGGTTTAACCCTATTTCCTTAAGTATTATATTTGTTTTCCTTTGTTAGCTAGCCAATATGACGCGTATATGTTTATATATTGTGCTAGTAAGAATTCACACGTATTAAGTGCGAAATGTACATGTTATACGCAATGATATGGCGTATAACGACTTGTGTGGTGTAAGAATACGAGAAAACACGTAACATGTGGGATCTTTAACAAGCAAAGGCTTTAAAACTTTTATTTATATAAAAACTTGGACCTCGATGTATACTTATACCTTAGACACGATTTTAATAAAAACAACACGTAAAACTTTCATTGTGAAAACTTACACGATGGCTTGGGAATAACGGAACGCGACATTGTGAAACACTTGCATGTAAGATACGACGTGTATATGAGCTAAATACATGAAATTTTGCCACTAGGGCCTTTCGAATAATCATGTAAGTTGCTAAGAGAAGCAACGGGCCACAATGGGCTCGTATAATACTCAAGAGTGCTCGGCCCAGGCCCAACCGGCCCAACAAGCCCAACAGTTGAGCCACAACTTAATTTATAAAGATATGTGATCGGCCTACTCGTCGTTCGCGTGACGCTACTCTACCTCATACTGTCTCTAGCACTGTGACAAAACCCCATTCCTTGTGACCACACCTTAAAAAGACTAAATATACGAGAACATCTACATAAACAGTTTCGGGCGGTACCACCTAGTATAGACCAAGTAGTATAAGCTAACTCGCACTAGCGTACTGTATCTCAACGCTGCTATACAACAATATCGCTCATAATATGCGAGCTATTGTTGATCGCACTCCTGCTCTACAGACCTGCTGCATCGAGCAGTACAAGGAACCCCGTACTACCGAATACACTAATGGACCTTACTGGCGTATCTGTGTAGCCACACACTCTACAATATCTTAACATTGGCAAACACTCTCTGATACGATCAGGGTGTCACTATAGGCAACAAGATAACGCACCATCTCGCGTGCTATCTATCATAGCACTATCTCGGCTATATCGCACTAACATATATATAACGCATTAAGACACCCCAATGGTGACCCTTAATAACAAGTTTCTAATTAAAACTAAGTTAACAATCACTAATGCGCCAAACTCATGAACTACTACGAGTTTGTCGTTATTAGGCTCACAAGCCCTAATAAGCTCGAATAAGCTCAAATAAGCTCACCCGAGCTTATTTTCTAGTCAAACAGATTCAATAAGCTTAAATAAGCTTAACAAGTGCTTTAGTGCTTTTTAAAACTTAATCGGACCTTTAAAACACTTATTGGACCTTAACGGGCCCAATAAGGTCCATTAAGCCAAAATAAGCTCTCCCGAGCTTATTTATAAGCTCTCCCGAGCTTATTTATAAGCTAGAACAGCTTATATGGCTTATTGGAGCTTAATGAAATCTAATGTCACTTGTTAGAACTTAATTGGACTTAAAATGCGATTTTTGTAAAGTTAAGGCACTAAAAGTGTAAATTACAAACTAGAGGGGCTAAAACTGTCAAAACTAGATTCCTTATAGTTAGGGACTGTTTTTGTACATTTGGAAATGCTGGGGTGTTTTAAAACATGTAGACCCTAAAGTGTAAAATTGGGTAAAGTTAGAGACTAAAAGTGTAATTATGGAAACTTAAGGGTTTGAAATGAAAATAGTATATATTTCATAAACCTAGGGATGTTTTATAATTACAAGAAACTTAAGGGTATTTTGTAAACGAAGTGGATTTGTAAACACTTAACGAATCGGACGAGTTATATATTTATCATATATTATAACAAATTAAACCACGACTTAATAAATATGGATATTTATTAATAAACGTTTATACGTGTACTAGAACGTGTGAAATCATATACTTTTCCAAGAGCCATCAGACGGATATAACTACATTAACCATGTGCACCACCACACAAGTGATAACAGTATATATATATAGACTAGCTATTTATTGTTGTTTATACATTGAGTCTTTAGCCTAAATTTGTAGAACTAATGATGGCCGTATTTAATCGGTATTTGACGGTGAGATTCATTACTTGGATTATCTATTATCATTTCAGAGGGCTATGGACTATTTACTAAGGTGAGTTCATAGCCCCATGTTTTACAATTTCTTAAATGATTTACATCTTTGGGGTGAGAACATGCTTGTTTTACAAATTGGACGCAAGTGTACATTTTATACAATGATTACGTGTTTGCCTAAGTAGCGATAACCCACTGAGCCCTTTTTTTCTATCTCATGAACTGTTTAAATTTTTAATGGATTGTGAAGCGCGAATGTATAGATAGATCTATTTGGGATAGACATCCTCGTTCGGATGATTCGCTATCACGGGAACGAACGTATACCATGGTCGGATTTGGAAATGTTACGGGTTTAAAACACTCGCATCGCGCGCCGGGCATCATTGGCAATATATTGCATTTCATAACATGTCGAGTCTTTTCTCGGTAGGGTGTGTCACTAGTTTGATGCTTAGCGCACTCTCACGCGGTGTGTAACTGAGATCACTGTAAACTATTGCATGTGTTGATAGTGATCCTATGTCTGTGTGACGCGTCGCAGAGCCCACTACAATATGAGAGACTGTGAGTACCGTGTACTATACGTGAATGACTTACTCTGTACTCACTTAAGACAAGTCATGTACCGTGAGTCACTTAAATACCAAACAGAGCTATGTTGAACGTTCTAGATATGTGCTAATGGTGTTTCTGTCTCGGCGTCAAATAAGCTGTGTGTATGCGTATGCATGCATGTAGTACTGTCGCCGCACATGATCTCTGACATAACACTGAGATATACGGACGAAGAGTTGCCAACATATGAGATCTAGCAGAGTAGAAGGCTCTCTGTATCATTTAAAGCACGTGGACGAATTATGAGTGTGATAGAACCGAGTAATCTTGTTGAACTCATGATAGTAGCTTCGGATAACGCACGTATAAGTGTGTGTGTGCGGCTGTCATTGTAGTATCCTCGTAAGTAACAAACTACAGTGATAGTTAAGTAATAAATCATAATGTTAGTCTCATTATCATTTCTCAAACAGTGAGCACTGTGTAGTGTGTCGTGTTCTACAGTCATCTGATTAGATGCGTATTTGATCACTTGTAAGAGAGATGATAAGAATCGTCCTGCTCCTGATGACATTTAAGGTACAGATCAGTAAACCCTTAAAGTCTAACTTTGGTATGTTTTTTGTTGTTGTTTATTTGTTAACAGCGTTGAATCTCGCTTGAATATCCGAGTCATACTTGTGATTTACCGCGGGGCGTTGCCTTATCTAGGAGACTCGCCACTCGCACTCGCCCTCTAGCTGTACCCGCTCTACTTTCATCCAGAGCACCCTCGACCCCAGCAAACAGAAATCTTTACACAAGTGATCCAAAATCTAAGCCCTACATCACAGCTCACTTATACAACCCCACCACACTAATCAAAATTTTGCTTATCGGCTACTCACTTATCCCTATTTTTCTATAGTTTTCCCTTACGCTTGATGAGAGCAAAAAAAGCCACATTAACCTTATGAGCTCATTAAGAGATCCAACTTACTCCACGCTCTTAACATCTCAGTAATTCAAACTCTATCATTTTTTGTTATTTTGCAAATTTTAAAGTTTAGCAAAAGCTTAGTCTCAAAAGTAAGAGGAAAAAAAAAAAGCTATTTTAGAGTGCAAAAAACTTCGATCAAGTCAAAATATCTCTTGTTCTACGGGCCTACTTATTCATATATCTAACAATAAATAAGAGATATTTTTTTAAGCATAAAATAAAGCAATATTTAGGTTAAAACGAGGTTGCGCGGGACACAAACATGCACATGTATGATCAATTTCGATAGAAATCCCCCCACACTTAGAAAGGAACATTAGCCTTAATGTTCAAAAATATCGGGTTTTACCCCCACACTTAGGAACGAAAAAGGCAAATGCAAAAAATTCCAAGTGTGAAAGGGGAAACAATATATATATATGATCAGGATAGAAGATTTTCCTAGATATAAACATGAAGATGATCGTAGACCGAGTGATGGAGGATTGAAAAAAGCACGGAGGTCTTCACGATTATAGGGAATCCTGCAAGCAAAAACGGGCACCACAAAACACAACATGGAGAGAAGCACTCACCCACACTTAGGCTAAAAATACACCCCACTTATTCATTACTACAATTAAACTACTATGAAAGAAACCTAATGTAGCAAGCTTCTTATTTAGTATTATGGATTAACAGGGTGCCTCCGGGAGATAGCATTGTTTTTGTTCGAGTCTCTAGCTTGACTCTAGTGTTACTTACTTTTAATTTTAAGGTCAAATCCATCACCCGATGTGAGGTGAGGATGGTAATACCAATACATCACCTCCTTCGGTGAGTATGCAGCAGGACAGGGTGATGGTATATGGGGAAATCTATAAGAAGGTCTCTCCATTACCCACGTCATATCACCCGACTATGTCAGAGAGAAAATTGGATCAAATCTCTCCACTTCCCTTAAGGAAATTACCTTATAATCAGGAAATGGTGTGACTAGTAGGGTGGCCTCATCAATAATTGGTGTTGACTTAGTGGGGTCCAAGCTACTTAAATCCTCAAAATCATCATCAAATTTTTTTTTGTCAATTCTTAATGTGAAGTTATCATCAAAGTCAAATAGAGGATTTGAATAAGTCACATCAAACGATCTAGATACCGAATAATAATTACCTAAGGGTACATCAAACATCCTTGGGCCTGGAATAAGGTCATTGGTTTCTATATCTCTAGGATTAAAGTCAATTTCCCTATCCCCCATAGAGAGGGTGTCTAAATGCTCTCCAAAAGGTAAGTCGATATCTACTTTTCTATCTCCCAAAACATTAAGTCTAGGTAAGGGTGGAGAATCAAGTGGCATACTACACTCTAAATTACTATTCGATGTCACCTCAGAGTCCCTTGGGATCGGGACAAGATCATCAACACTAGACTTTATGAATTCGTCAATTTCCCTTGCGGGAATAGTGCTAATAACCTCATCCCCCATTAAGAGGGTGTCTGCAGGTTCCATGGTAGTAAAAAAGGGTAGAGATGGTGTGTATGCAGGAGTCACCTCAATATCGTCATCGCTCTCCTTATAAACGAAAGAATTACCTAGAGGCTTAGGGGTAGGAGTACCAAGATTCATCATTATACTAAGCTCATGGAGACTCATCTCATGAAGAGGCGGATGAACTATAGGGTATTGTGGAGGTTGGTCAAAACCGGATGAGTCAAAATTGTTATAAGAATTAGATTCATAGATAACCGGGTTCTTATTTTGACAATCAGAACTATAGTGGGGACCTCCACAGACCTCATAACAATCAAATTGTTGTGGCTGACTAGGTGAATAAAATGGAGGTTGGTTAAAACCAAAGTTTTGATTGTAACAAGGACCCTGCTCATAGACGGGCATGTTTCGTGTTTGACCATCAAAACCCGGGTGAGGGCTACTTCTACATAACTCACACGAGTATGTCTCGGTCTGGTGTTACGGGGGTTGGTTAAAGAAATTAGGTGTTTCATTGTAGGAGTAAGGATTTTGGTCATAGACAAACCCATTTCCTGACTATACCATGCTACAACGGGGACAATTTCCACCATTTTGAGGTCCCTCACAACATGAGCAACTATATTGGCCATATAATATTTGTCTTTCAAATTGTTTCAAAATTCAAGAAAGTTTTGCTCAGTTGCTACATTTAGATTCCGAGTCAGACATAGCAAATAAAGAATTAAACGGATAAGAGGGTAAAGAAGATAAGAATTAAATGAAATAAGAGGATAAAGGAGAATATTTTTAATTTTTGATTTTTATAAAGAAAATAAAAAAAATATTTTTGGTATTTTAATATTTAAATAAAAGAAAAATAAAAATAAAAAAAGAAAATATTTTTGGAGTTTTTTTATTTTTAATAAGTACGAAAATAAATTTTCCGAAGAAAGGATCTTCAAGGCACTAACTTCAAACACCACGTGTAGATCGTACACCTCTCCCAGCAACGGCGCCAAAAACTGATTCGTTCGTGAGAACTAGTCGAGTAATAGTATATATAAGTATCCCGTATAGATATAAAAATTACTTGAGAAAGTAATAGTTATATTCGGATGTCATGTCCTAAGAGAGATGAATTTGAAATTCATGAAAGTGTTTTGTTTGATGCTTGATTGCCAAATATTTTTGTTTTTGATTTAAAACTAATTATAAAATAAAACTAAGCTAGATACTAAATTAGAAATAAGCAAGCAATTAAATATATATATAGAAATATATACTATATATTATATATATACATATATATATATATACATATATATATATATATACATATATATATATATACATATATAGATATATATAAAGATATGCTTGCTAAATGAAATGTTTAGATCCTTAAATGTGATTTTAATTATATAATTGAGTCCTTATCGATGAATCAATACCTTTCAAATAAATTATCTTCTCACAACGTTGGTTTTTTAATGAAAACAATTTTTTATTCAAGTTTATCGAATTACTAAATTAATGCCCTGTTATTCTAAAGGCCTTTTGCCTCGATCGATTAACTCAAAAACACTAATCTAAGTAATCCGAATCACTTAATCCAAATATTTCCACTTTTGATTATAACACTTATTCACAAAAAATTTATCACTACAATTATAAATAAAATCTACTCACTATGCATAATAATTAAGCTCAGCACTATATCAACAAAGCAACATAAATATTTTTTATTAATTACTAAATAAGGCTACTACTAATAAGGTAAAAAATGTGATAAAGTAGAACCGTTTGATGAGAACGATAACAAATTAAAACACCGCTCTAATTAACTTAGTTAACTTTTAAATTTTAAGACTCTTATTAGTTTTATTTCATTAATTAGTTAATTAAAGTTTTGAGCTTTATTAACTAATAAGCTAGGTGAAAACTTAAAAAGCTTGAAACTAGGATAATAAGCTAGAACTATACTCCTAAAAGCTTACAATCGAATAAGCTAAGTTAAGCTTATCCGAGTAAAGAAGCTAGGAGATAAAAGAAATCAAAATAAGCAAAAAGTAGCTTAAATCGAAAAAAGAAAAGAAGAAAGGAGAAAAGAAATGAAATAAGCTAAAGCTTATTTGATCATGCAAGCTTAGATCTGTTGGGAATTAAGGTTTTCTATAAAGTTTATACTGCTAGCTCAACTTAGTACTGCCAAGCTTAAAGAGTTTGTACTGCACAGATTATAACTACCAGTACTAACTAGTTAGTACTGCTAGAGCAAAAGTTAGTACTGCCAGTACTAACTTAATACTGTTAAGAAGAAGTTAATATTGCTGAAGACTGAAGACTGCATGAAGATAAAGACGTGTGAAGGGATATGCATGGATTAGTTCAAAGTATATATTCTATAAAGATAGGAAGATATGTATAAGATTATATATTTAGAAGATATGTTGATATCTTATAGAAGTTTAAAAATATTTATAGTTATCTTGAAAAGGACTCCTTGGTGTATAAAAGGAGATCCTAGGTTATGGTTCTAGATATCAGTTTTCCATAAAATTCATAGCTTCAAGGTTGTAAACCCTATCATTTTATTATGGTGATCATATTAATATATTGAAGCTTATTGTGTTGGTTATATCTTTCTGTGTGTCAAACATACTTTACTATTTCATTGAGTATACTTCTCTGTCATACAAACTAGTTTGCTGCCATAAGTTTATATCATTCACTCAAAGGTTTCTTTCTTTGTTTTTTAGATTTATCCAAGGTTACTTAAACCTTTACATCAAGCTAAGTAGTTAAGATCTATTATTAGGATCAACAATGGTATCAGAGCTTGTTATGAAGCTTTGAATAAGAAGAAACAACCAATACATCCTAGATCTAATTCTCAAGAGATAAGATGGAGGCATGAACCACTACTACCAATCTGACTGCAAGACTTCCTATTCTCAACCCAGCAGACTATGATCTCTGGTTAATGAGGATAGAACAATACTTTCTTATGACTGATTACTCCCTATGAGAAGTAATTAAGAATGGTAACAAAGTGTTAAAGAGAACTGTTAGAACAGTCGAAATAGGAATATAAACCCACTACTGTAGAAGAAAAGCAGGACAGGAGGAATGAGATGAAAAGCACAAGTATGAGCACACTCTATTGATCGGCACTTCACATTAGGAATCCAAACTAAAGTTCCACTCATATCAAGATGCGAAATTGCTAATGGAAGCCATAGAGAAGAGGTATGGAGGAAACAAGGAATCCAAGAAGGTTTAAAGGACACTTCTCAAGCAACAATATGAGAACTTTGTAGCATTAAGTTCAGAAACAATGGATCAAACCTTTGATTGGTTACAAAAACTTATTAGTCAGTTGGAGATCCAAGGAGAAGTGATTAATCAAGAAGATATGAACTTAAAGCTGTTGAGAAGTCTTCCATCTGAATGGAAGACTCATGCTTTAATCTGGAGGAACAAGGTGGTAATAGAAACCAATCAGTTTGGAATTTTGGGACCCCTTTTTGGGACAAACAACTTAAAGTTAATATGAGCTTGAACTCAAGATTCAACAAGCCACAACGGCCAAAAAGCTCAAAATGTGGCTTTTGTATCCAACAGCACTAACAGCTACAGCAGTACAAATGAGGCAGATAACACTGCTTATGGAGTTAGTACTGCTCATACTCAAAGTAGTCCTACATCTGGAGATAACCTTAGTGATGCTGTGATTTGTGCTTTCCTAGCTAGTCAGCCTAATTCTCTTCAAATGTCAAGAGAGGATCTAGAATAAATTGATCCTGATGACGTAGAAGAAATGGATCTACAATGGGAAATGGCCATGCTGACAATTAGAGCTAGGAGATTCATCAGAGGATATGGTCAGGTAGTTGGATTTTTCGTAATTGGTAAAAAGAGTTAGTTTTGACATGACCAAAGTGGAGTGCTTCAATTGTTCATAAATATGGTCAATTTGCAAGAGATGTAGGTTTCAGAGGAATCAGCGAGAACAAAGGATGGAGGAGAATAAACAAGATACTTTTACGTGGGACTTCCTAATCAGAATGCCTTGATTGCTCAAGATAGAATTGTGAGGATTAAATGGAGCTACCAAGCTGAAGAAGAGCATCCTACAAACTATGCATTGATGGCATTTACTATCTTCAGGGATGTTCTTCTAGTTCAGTTCTGCGGGGTTGATTCTTGTTCTAAAACATGTGTAAAAGCTTATGCTACTCTTAAAGAACAATATGATAGTTTGTCTTCTGATTACAAAAAGTCTCAATTTAATTTAGTATTTTATAAAGCAGGTTTATAATCAGTAGAATCTAGATTAGCTCACTATAAGAAAAATGAGGCTGTGTTTTAAGAGAGCATAAATGTTTTAAAACTTGAAGTTAGACTAAGAGATAATGCCTTAGATGAATACAAAATGAAATTCGAAAAAGCAGAAAAAGAAAGAGACCAGTTTAAACAAACATTAGAAAAGTTTCAAAATTCATCCAAGTCTTTAAATGATTTACTAGAAAGTCAAGTAATTGACAAGTTTAAAACATGACTATGATATAATGCAGCTACTACAACTTCTCCTACAGTAGAAAGTTTTGTGAATTTATCTGATAAGACTGGATCAGATAAAGGATATCATTCAGTTCCCCCACCTCTAACATGGAATTTCATACCTCGCAAACCTGATCTAACATTTATAGATGAAATAGTTGAAAGTGAGAATATGGATGTTACTACTGTTGTTACACCTAGTAATGATAAGACAGTTGAAAATAAGGGTGTTTCCAACACAGTTGAATCTAATGCTGTTAGGATGAACAACTCTAGTGCTCCAATCATTGAGGATTGGAACTCTGATGATGAAAG
Organism: Tanacetum coccineum; assembly: GCA_026074375.1. Lineage (NCBI taxonomy): Eukaryota > Viridiplantae > Streptophyta > Magnoliopsida > Asterales > Asteraceae > Tanacetum > Tanacetum coccineum. The sequence continues at coordinate 32,641 of BQNB010063041.1, forward strand.
TGAGATTAGATTATACTGTTAGACCTAGCACTGAAAAGATAAAATCTATTAAGACTGTTAGGGAAACAGATGCACCTAAGCAAAACAAACACCATCCTAGAGGGAACCAAAGAAACTGGAACAATCTTATGTCCAAGACTAGTGAAGAGACTTTAAAATAATTAATAAAGCTTGTTATGGTTTGTGGTAGTTTTGGAGGATTCTCATTATGTGTGTGATAAAAAGGTTGTAAGGCCAGTGTGGAACAACTCAAGAAGGGTGAATCACAAGAACTTTTCTAATAAAATGACTCACCCTCACCCCAAAAGAAGTTTTGTTCCACAAGCAGTATTAACCAGGACATGCAAAATTAATACTGCTGGTGCAAATGTTAATACTGCTGGTGCTAATATTAATACTGTTATCAGACCAATTAATATTGCTGCCTCAACTCCAATTGTGAACCATCCTAGACCAAAATCAAATGCTTTCAAAAGAGGATATTCACAAAGTTCAAGGCCTTTTAACAGATATTATGCAAACAAGAACAATATTATCAATACAAATGTTAATACTGCTAGGGTAAAAAAATACTACTGCTAGGGATAGAGCAGTAGTAAGTGAAAATAAGAGAAAAAGGGCTATTGCTGTTAACGGCACTATACATGCTGGGTTTGGAAAGCCAAAAACAATAGTGCATCAACTACATTCAAGAAATATTCTTACATTGATGCACGAGGCAGATCCAAGTCTATAATGGCTTGGATCCCTAAAAGAGTCTAATTCTCTTATTTTATGTGCAAGGCAACCCACAGCAGAAGGAGTATAAGGAAAAATTAGTTATTGATAGTGGTTGTTTCAGGCACATGACAGGAAACAAGTGTTATCTTGATGAATATGAAGACTATGATGGTGGATTTGTTTCCTTTAGTGATGGTAAAGGCAGAATTTATAGAAAAAGGTAAAATCAAAACAGGATCACTGGATTTTGATGATGTGTACTTTTGTAAGGAGCTTAAGTATAACCTGTTCAGTGTGTCACAAATCTGTGACAAAAAGAACAATGTTCTTTTTACTGACACTGAGTGTCTTGTCTTATCTTCTGACTTTAAGCTACTTGATGAAAGTCAAGTATTGCTGAGAGTCAAGAAAGGACAACATTTACAGTGTTGACCTAAAGAGTGTTGTTCCCACTGGAGGTTTAACTTGTCTCATTGCTAAGGCCACAATTGATGAATCCAATACATGGCACAGGAGGCTTGGGCACATTAATTTTAAAACAATGAATAAACTTGTGAAGGGAAACCTTGTAAAAGGTTTACCTTCAAAGATTTTTGAAAATGATCATTCTTGTGTTGCCTGTCAGAAAGGAAAGCAACACAAGGGCCTCCTATAAGACCAAGCTTGTGAACTCAATCAGCAAACCCTTACATATGCTTCATATGGACTTATTTGGTCCTACAAATGTTAAGAGTTTAATGAAAAAGTCTTATTGCCTAGTTGTCACTGATGACTTTAGTAGATTTTCTTAGGTATTCTTTTTGGCCACTAAGGATGAGACTAGTGGGATATTAAAGACCTTCATTACAGAAATAGAAAATTAACCATACCATAAAGTAAAAGTTATCAGATGTGACAATGGAACTGAGTTCAAAAATAGTGTAATGAATCAGTTCTGTGAAATGAAGGGGATTAAGAGGGAATTCAGTGTTTTTTTTTTTATATTTTATTTTTTTGCTAGGACTCCTCAGCAAAATGGTGTAGCTGAGAGGGCAAGTATAAAACATTGCTAGAGGCTGCAATGAGAACTATGTTAGTAGACTCTAAGTTGCCAACCACCTTTTAGGCTGAAGCAGTTAATATTGCTTGCTATGTGCTAAATAGGGTCTTAGTCTTTAAGCCTTTTACAAGACTACCTATGAACTGTATTCGTGGAATACCTCTATGATAGACTTCATGAATACCTTTTGGGTGTCCTGTACCATCTTAAATACATTGGATTCATATAGGGCAGTTTGATGGAAAGTTGATGTGAGGTATTTTGTTTGGGTTTCTGTGGTTAGTAGAAGCTATGAGAGTATTTTACATGAGGATATATCTCTTATGACTAGTCAAAGGTTGGTCATGGAAGTCTTCAAGACAAGATGAGTAAAATATGGAGGTCTTATGGTCTTGGTTGGAAAAAGTAGGGAACATCCCATGATTTAAGGAAAATTATTTTCAAAGTTGCAATATCTTTGTGTTTGTCCTATCTATATCTAGATATGTATATGAATATATAAGATATTTTATAAATTTTTGAGTATTGGGTATAAAAGTGGGTATTTGTTGAAGCGTAGAAAGGGCGTATATTTATTTTGGTGGTTCCGGGTATGCCTAAATGTATTTAATTGCAAAACGTAAACGTTTTACGCAACCAATAAAAATAAAATATAAAAAGTTGATTATTACTTTCGTAAAAATAATATATTGCTTGCTTGACAAAAACTTTAATTCGTTTGGTGTCCGTTTACGTTAATTGTTGATTTTTAGTTTACGCGATTTTACTATATAATGAGAATTAAAAGTAAACGCGTATGAAAAAAAATAATTATTAAAATAGATGACGTCGTAAATGACCTGAAAATACGGAATGTTACAAATGTAATTTCATCTTATTCAGTCCCTAATACTTCTTTCACCAAATTTCATAAAGATCATCCTGAAGATCAAGTGATTGGAAGTTTAAAGACTCCTGTACAAACAAGACACATGACCAAAATAAATGAAGAACATGGTTTGATTTCCTCAGTTCACAAGCTCAGGAGAACAAATCACAAAGATTTTAAGAATTGTCTGTTTCTTATCTCAAATGGAACCTAAGAAACCATTTCAAACCTTAAAAGATCCAAGCTAGGTGGAAGCAATGCAGGATGAGCTTCTATAATTTAAACTACTAAAAGTTTGGACCTTAGTTGATTTACCTAGAGACAAATAGGCAATTGGTACTAAATGGGTTTTTAGAAACAAGAAAGATGAAAGAGGCATAGTGGTGAAGAACAAAGCTAGAATGGTTGCTCAGGGTCATACTCAAGAGGAAGGTATAGATTATGATGAAGTCTTTGCACCAGTTGTAAGGATTGAAGCCATAAGATTATTTCTTCCTTATGTGATAAGTGCTTAATTACACATATCTTTTACCTCTAAAAACGAGCTTAAATGACCAAAAACAGACAAAAACTGC
>BQNB010063042.1:0-35841 GCA_026074375.1 Tanacetum coccineum
ACAATAAAATTAAAAAGTTAATTAAAGAACTTAGTGATTGTGAGACTGCCTTGTATGACTACAAAAGAGGTCTATCACAAGTTGAGGCTAGATTAGTTGAATTTAAAGAAAATGAAATTAAATTCTGTGAAAAAATTAAAGTCCTTAAGAGAGATATAGAGCTTAAAGATAATAAAATTGAATATCTCAGGAATGAACTTGAGGAGAAAAAGAAAGCATAGATTTTAAAATAGGAAAATTTGAAAATGCTTCAAAAGACCTAGACAAACTTTTAAGGAGTTAAAAACTAGATAAAGACAAGAAGGGTATGGGATTTAATGAGTATTATGTTGTCCCACCTTCTCCTGCACAAGTCTATTCACCTCCTAAGAAAGATCTGTCTTGGATGGGTTTGCCTGAGTTTGTTGATGACACTGTTACTGATTATAGTAGGCCTACACCTAGTATAGATGTGTCAAAAAATATAAGTGAGGAGATAGAAGCAAAATGGAAAAGTAATAATCCCTCTTTCTTTGAACAAGAAGGATCATCTGGTAATGTTGTGTCAAAACCAATGATTAGGTTTGTAAAAGAAACTGGTTGTCCTAGTGTCTCTAAAGTTAATACTACTGAAAATGTTAGGAAACCAATTGTGAAATATGCAGAGATGTACATGAACACCTCACAAAGTCCTAAAGTTAGGGAAAACCAAAGGAATTAGAACAATCAAAAATCCCAATAGCTAGGAAAAGACTTTGTGATGCAAAATAAAGCATGTTATAATTGTGGTAGCTTTGATCATTTGAATTTTGACGACAAACAAGATATATGGTTGGATAAGGGGAAAACCTGGACAAGGGTAAACCATGACCATGATAACATGACATACCCATCTACTCATAAGAGTATGACACCCAGAGTTGTTTTGCTCAAATCTGGCACAAAACCAATTTCCACTCTCAGACCTTTTTCTACTGCCAGACCAACATTGAATAGTGCTCAACCAAAAATGACATCTTTTGTTAAACCAGCATATTCAAAAATAAAAAGGCCCTTTGCAAGAAAATCAACAGCTAAAAATAAAGATTGGGTTCCAACTGTTAGAACAAAATTTCCCACTGTTTGCTCAAAAGTTCCCACTTCTAAGCCAAGAGTTATTGCTGATAAGGGAAACAAGGGAAAAGCTGTTAAGGCCTCAGCTCATTGGATTTGGAAACCTAAGCAAAATTCTTCTGGTCAAGGTTCAAATCTCAATGGTGTACCAGTATCCTTCAAGAAATACAAATACATTGATACACAAGGTAGGCTCAAGTCAGTAATGGCTTGGGTCCTGAATGAGGACTAATTCTCTTTTTCTTATTGTGCAGGGCATACCACATGATAAAACTGATAATAAAGGATATTGGGAAAGTGGTTGCTCTAGGCACATGACTAGCAACATATCTTACCTTTCTGAGTATGAACCTTTTAATGGAGGATATGTGTCATTTGGACATGGAAGAGGAAAGATTACTGGTAAAGGCTCAATTAAGACCGGTAAACATGAGTTTGAGAATGTTTATTTTGTGGAAGAACTCAAATTCAATCTGTTTAGTGTGTCACAAATTTGTGATAACAAAAATAGTGTTCCGTTCACTGATACTGAGTGCCTTGTGTTGGGAAAAGACTTTAATCTAGTTAATCATAAACATGTGTTGCTTAGAACTCCTAGACAACAGAATATGTATACCATTGACTTGAAAAATGTTGTCCCTTATAAAAATTTAACTTGTCTGATTGCTAAGGTCTCAGTAGATGAAAGTATGTTATGGCATAGGAGGTTAGGTCATCTGAACTTTAAAACCATGAATAAATTGGTTAGGAGTAATCAGGTTAAAGGTTTGCCTTCCAAAAGCTTTGAAAATGACAATTCTTGTGTTGCTTACTTGAAAGGAAAGCAGCATAAGGCTTCTTGTAAGACCAAATTAGTAAATTTTGTGTCTCAACCCCTTCACACTTTGCATATAGATTTGTTTGGTCCTACTTTTGTTAGTAGTCTTAATCATAAATGGTATTGCTTAGTTGTGACTGATGATTTTTCTAGGTTTACTTAGACTATCTTTTTTACAATCTAAGGATGAAACAAGTAGGATCCTTAGGAATTTTATAATTGAGATAGAAAATCTAAAGGATCTTAAAGTAAAATAATCAGATGTGATAATGGGGGTGAGTTTAGGAATAGAGAAATAGATGAATTCTGTTCTAGGAAAGGTATTAAGAGAGAGTTTAGTAATGCTAGAACCCCTCAGCAGAATGGTGTTGCTGAAAGAAGAAATAGGACTCTCATTGAAGCAGCAAGGACCATGTTAGCTGATACTAAACTACCTGTCACCTTTTAGGCAGAAGCAGTTAACACTGCTTGTTATGTCCAAAATAGGGTATTAGTGATTAAGTATCATAATAATACCCCCCATGAACTTTTTAATAAAATATCCCCTGCTATAGGATTCTTAAGACCATTTGGGTGTCATGTCATGATCCTTAATACCTTAGACCACTTAGGCAAGTTTGATGCTAAAAGAGATGAAGGTTACTTTGTAGGATACTCCCTAAATAGTAAAGCATTCAGGGTGTTTAACAAAAGAACCAAGAAAGTAGAAGAAAACTTGCATGTGGATTTCCTAGAAAATAGATCCATTGAAAAAGGAACTGGTCCTGATTGGTTATTTGATATTGATACTCTAACCAACTCTATGAACTATGTACCAGTTGTTGTTGCAGGAACATCTTCTACTAACATTTTAGGTACAAAATAAGATGTTCATCAAGCTGTGAAGGAGAAGGAATCTCCTCTTACATTCATTGCTCTTCCAAATTGGTTCCATGAGGTACAAATGGAAACTTCTAATGATTCTGCAAGAAAAAGTGATGCAATTCCAGTCAATGTTGATCCTCAAAATGAGCAAGAGGGGATCAATGGTGATAAAGCAGTGTCTGAAAGATGTAAAAACACGAATCCCACTACTATTGAGCCTGAATTAACCTCAACAGTGGAAACTAAAGTTCCCACTATTAGTACACCTGCTCCCACTGGTAGCCTATCTGTTCCTCCTGTAACTTCAAGTGTCCCAAGAATCATTTTAAGGGGAGGCTCAAGCTATCCAGAGCCACCATCTATAGGCAATGTTGTGTCCTTTGAGAATAGGTTGGAAGATTTCTTTAGAGATATAACTAATGCAGTTAGTTTGGATGAAGTGGAAGCTGATTTAAGCAACATGTAGACTGCTATTCAAGTCAGTCCAACTCCCATTCTTAGAATTCATAAAGATCATCCAAAGAGTTAGATAATTGGTCCTGTTGATACTCCTGTCCAAACCAAACAAAAGACAAGAATGTGGATGAACAAAGCTTCATAGCCAAAATTCATCAAAAGAATAATCCTGATCTCTTATAGTATTGTCTATTTTTATGTTTCCTATTACAAGAAGAATCCAAGAAGATAGTTGATGCTCTCAAAGATCCAAGCTGGGTAGAAGCTATGCAACAAAAGCTTTTACAGTCTATGATTTAGAATGTTTCGGTTTTGGTGGACTATCCTAAAGGGGTGAGACCTATTGGAACAAAACGGGTTCTAAAAAACACAAGGAAAGAGAAAGAGGAATTGTTATAGAAACAAGGCCAGGGACTAGTGGAACAAGGAATTTCAGGAGGAAGGAATTGACTATGAAGAAGTCTTTACACCTGTTGCAAGGATTAAGGCTATTAGACTATTTTTAGCCTATGCTTCCTATATGGGCTTTACAGTATACCAAATGGATGTCAAAAGTGCTTTTTTATATGAGACCATTGATGAGGAGGTATATGTGATGCAGCCTCCTGGATTTCAAGATCCTGGGTTCCCAGACAAAGTTTACAAGGTAGAGAAGGCTATGTATGGACTTCATCAAGCTCCTAGAGCTTGGTATGGTTACTTCTGGTTAAGTATTGTTGGATTAGCCTTTTAAGAGGTACCATAGACAGAACGTTTATCATTGAAGTACAAAGGAGAGTTCTTCTGCTTGTACTAAAGTTGTATGTAGATGACATTATATTTAGCTCATCAAATCCAAAGCTGTGCAGAGAATTTGAGTCACTAATGCATGACAAATTCCAAATGAGTGCTATGGGTGAACTTAACTTCTTTCTAGGCTTACAAGTATTACAAAAGAAAGATGGCATCTTCATCTCACAAGACAATTATGTTGGTGATATCTCAATAAGGTGTTCACAGATTTAGGGTAGCAAAAGACTTCCTATGGATAGGGAGAATCCTTGGGGAAAGGATGGAACTGGTTAATATATTGAACTTCACTTATATAGATCCATGATCGGATCATTGATGTACCTTACTACATCAAGATCAGATATCATGTTTGTTGTTTGTGCCTGTGCTAGATACCAAGTGACACCTAAAGAGTGTCATCTTCATGCTGTTAAGAGAATTTTTAGGTTTCTAAAAGGTCACCCTAAGTTGGGACTCTGGTATCCTAAAGAGTCTCCTTTTGACTTGGTGGCTTATTCTGACAGTGATTATTGTGGTGCTAATCAAGATAGAAAATCAACCACTAGTGGTTGTCAGTTTTTGGGAAGAAGGTTGATCTCTTGGCAATGCAAAAAGCAGACTATTGTGGCCACTTCCACAACTGAGGTAGAGTATGTGGCAGTTGCAAGTGGCTGTGGACAAGTGCTTTAGATTCAAAATTAGTTGTTGGACTATAGGTACAATTTCATGAACACTAAGATATATATGGATAATAATAGTGTAATTTGTATAGTTAAAAATCCTATCTATCACTCTAAAACAAAACACATTGATTTAAGACATCACTTTATAAGAGACTGTTATGAAAAGAAGTTAATTAATGTTGATCATATTCATATAGATGATAATGTTGCAGATCTTTTAACTAAAGCGTTTGATGTGGGGAGGTTCTAGTACTTAGTTGTAAGTATTAGGATGCTCAACCCTTAAAATGTCTATCTCTTAATTTTTGTAAATTTTAGTATCGAATTTGCACTGTTATTAGATCAATATGTGTTAGTAATGCTAGAGTAAAGTGCAACTGTTAGTCATTTTTCCCACTGTTAAGTTTCCACTGTTAGTGTAAAAGTTCCCACTATTGGGCTATCTTTCCACTGTTAGTGTTTTTCTTGGTTTTGGTCTAACAATTGCAGGATGAGCATGTCATGATGAGGTCCATATGATGCCACAAATGATGTATAGAGGGTGGAACCCACACATCATATGTACTAACTTTGTAAGTCAATCTGTCTTGGGTTGGGGTCAAGGAACCTTTAGGATTAGGGTATTCATAGAATACTCATGGCTAGTCTTAGACTGTCCCCACTGGTGAGTGGAGGTTTTTATGACAAGAAAGTCTAGTTAAACTACTTGCTTGAGTCCTTAACTTTCAAGGTACTGTAGTATGAGTCTTTATTCGTGGGTTATACACACAATTGGTTCTCAAGAGTTACCCTCATGTCTATCTAAGCGTTCTTAGTGTGCATAAGGTGTGCTGAGGCATGTGCGTGTGTAATTATTGGAGAAGGGACTCATACTGCCAAGACATTTGACCTAATATGGATGTGGTAGGGTGTTGCCTTAGGGAATATTTTAATGGGTTAACCAGGGATACGGTGGTGAATATGAGTATTAATTTTCTTCATGTGTCAGATAGCGAGCAAATGACTCATGAATTCATACATATCTATCTTGCTTTTGCAAGTGTGTGTGTATGGATAGGATAAACCTACTTTTGATTATTGAAGATAAGTTAATACCCTTAGGAATATTTCTCACTGTTTGACCAAATCGTTTCCACTGTTAGGCTATTTTTCCCGCTGACAATATAGCCGTTGGTACTGTTGGGCTCCAAAGATAGTTACAAGATTAAATATATTTGTTGGGTTATTTTGGCCGTTTACTTTGCTATAAGGTTTCTTAAATTGGTGTCTCTAGATAATTATATAATTTTAAAAGATTTCTTCTTCTTAAAAGTCTTAATTATCTTGCTTCGGTCCAATCATACTCTTTCTTATAGTCAATATATTCTCAATTGTGGACGTCCATAGTACCAACTCATCTAATCATCTTTAACCCTACACCCTAAACCATCAATTTATCAATGGTAAAGCTTGCTTTTTGTGATTATCATAACATGGTGGCTATATTGGAGAAAACAAAGCTCAATGCTGACTTCCACCAGATAGTGGACTTCCTTAAAGTCTCCCACATAAGGTATGCTTTGATGGTTCATCCCTAGTCTATGTTCACACATCCAAACAGTTTTGGTCCTCTGCCAGGATCGATAAGAAACAATAATTATTGCTACAGTTAATGGCAAGGCAAAGGTGACTATCACTAAATATCAATTAGGAGGCTTCCTACAAACTATAAGGATGATGAAAGGTAATATGCACTTTGCACATGACTATGAGCTTTTTGAAAACCTTTCAAGATGGGCTTTAACATTTTTACCTTTCCAATGGTTTTCATTTTCAAATTAGGGTTCATTTGTTGGCATCAGTCGGAAGTTTATCATTCTTACCAGTATGCAGTTGTCTTAGTCCTAACAATGTACTGGTTTGATGAGTTTTTTAGTACATTGCCAATGCTATTGTTTGCTTAGCCACCAAAAGAGAAACTTACAATTTCTTGTTAAAATGATTTTGATGGTTAATAAAGAATGTATAATGATAAGGGGTAAATTTCTAATGTACCTCTGGTTTATAGAAAAACTATGAAAATGAGCCAATTTGGTGTTATCAAACACACTGAGGTCTACAGTGTGCCCTTTCAAACTCAAAAAGTTTTTTCTACTCTAAGAGTCAACAGTCTAAGTTTTTCTAGTAGGACTGTACAGTTGTTTGCATCCATGTTAGTTACACAGGGTGAAAGGCTTCTTTTTTTAGAAAACACCAATAGCACCATCACACACCATTAGCTCAAGATGAACCCTACATCATGTAGAACCCCTTCACATAAGACACCAACTCACTCGATCCCCTAACATGAACAAACCATTTCTCAAGAACCAATCATTCCATCACAATCTCATTCTGTCATTACCACACCTAGGAGAATAACAAAAGGGACTACATAGATTTCTCAGTTTAATGTCCCTTCACCTGGAGTACATGAGACTGCATCTCCAAAAGGAAATGATTGATATGGGGAGGCTTTCCCTACTACCACTAGCTTAGATGCAGGGTAGGACAGGAAAAACATTGCTAAGACCTCTGCCATACCCCATGAAGCATCACCAAGGGTTACTTCTCTTGGTGGTGGTGAGGACAGTATGCAACAAAAACTTCAAAAATTGATGGATATTTGTACAAGCCTGCAAAGGCAACAGTTGCTTATGCTGATAAAGGGAGTGACAGTACAAATGATACGGCCAATGTTTTAAGTACTTTGGGAGCTGCAAATATTCTAGCCAGTGGAGGTTTGAGGTCAGTTTTTACCACTGCTAGTCTATCAGTTGCCACTGCTAGTACAGTTGTTTCCCCTGTTGTTGCCACTGCTAGTGGTAGTTTTCCAATTACTGTAATTCTTACCACTACCAGTGTTGCAACACTAAGAGTATCAAGATCCTCAAAAGGAATTGTTATTGAATCTTCACCTCCCATATCTGTCAACATACCATCTATCAGCAAGGAGGACAAGGGAAAAGGGATAATGACAGAACCTGAACAGCCCAGTAAAGAAAAGGTCCTAGAACAAATGAGTGCTCAGCTAGCTAGAGAATTAGAGGCCAAGTTTGCACAAGAAGATCAAATCATAAGAGAACAAGCTGAGAGAGACTCTGAGATAGCCAGGATTCATGCTGAAAGAGAACTTGAAATGATGATTGCAGAACTTGATAGGAGCAATGAGATGGTTGCAAAGTACTTGAGTGAGTATGAACAAGCAGAAGCTGAATTGTCACATGATGAGAAGGTTGAACTGATTAATGAACTACTAGAGTATCAAAGGAACCTTGCTCAAATCAAGAAGTATCAAGCTCAGCAAAGCAAGCTAGCTACAAAGGCTGAAAGAAGAAAATTCTACATGTCAGTATTAAGAAGCAATGCTGGTTGGAAAGTCAAAGACTTCAAAGGAATGACTTTTGAGCAGATTGAAGAAAAATTCATTCCAGTTTGGGAAAAGATTCAAGATTTTGTGCCTATGAATTCCAAACTAGAAAGTGAAAGACTTAAGAGACCAGGAATTCAGTTGGATAAAGAAAGAGTTAAGAAATTGAAGACAACTGAAGTTTCAGGTACAAAACCCTCTCAAGAACAACAGTCTGAAGATCCTAAAGAGCTATCTGAGGAAGAGTCTAAGTCTCCAATAGTTGAGAAGAAAGACAGTGATGATCATGATAAAATCATTAATCTTCAACAATGGGCAGTGTTGGTAAGGGAAGAAGTTTCAGTGGAAGTTACTCCTTTTACTGTCAAATCACCTATATGTGACTGGAAGATTTTCAAAGACAGGTTAAGGGATGTATATCAGATCTTCAGGGTTGGACAAGCACCTAAAGCATATCCATACTTCTTTTCTATGCTTAAGGAATTTGATAGGGAAGATGTTGTGACCCTCTAGAAGCTTGTTAAGGACAGATTCAAGACAAAGTTGCCAAAGAGTGATCCTGAGAAGTGTTTATTCTGGCCCCTAAAGGTTATGTTTGAGCCTGTAGCAAGTGATGGTCTGTGGCAGTATCAAGAACCCATAAAGTATTGGAAGCTGTATAGTTCTTGTAGGGTGCATTGTTAAACATGGAAGGAATGGTCATTTACATGCTGGATAATGTTGAGTACCCTCTTCCAAAGAGTACACTTCAGAGAATGCTTGATCACAAGTGTGAGATAAGTGAGTTTAATGAAGAATTAATTCACATGATCAATTTGATTAGAGGTCAGATCAAGAAGCTATAGGGTGTTTGGAAGCATCCTCTCCAGGTTAACATTTTATTCTAGAAACTTGATTTAAAGATGAAGTATCAAGTTTAGGGGAGGATTGTTGAGAATAAAATGCTCTAAGGTATTCCCACTGTTAGTAAGGATCATTCCCACTGCTAGAGTATTTTCCCACTGCTAGTGAAGTGTATTCCACTGTTAGTGAAAGTTTTCCACTGTTGAAGTCTTTCCACTGCTGTCTAAGGATAAGGATTACTCAAAGTCAAATGCGCGTTATTGTTATATTTAGAATATATTTTGTGTATATCTCTTGTATTTAGGAGATCCGGTTAGGTCTTATCTTGTATAGGGCTCCTTGTGCTATAAAAGGAGTCCTTAGGTTAGAGTAGAAAAACACATCTCTGATATATATTCTCTCATAGCTTTAAGGTTGTGTAAACCCTAGTACTGGTTGAGTACTCGTATTATTACATCAATAATATTAAAGCTTTTTGTGTAACTCACTGTTCTATTCATTTCACTGTTCCATTCATTTCATTGTTATTCTTCTTAATCACTAAAGGTTAGATTCCGCATAACCTTTGGTGAAACATCTTAACAAAGTTTCTCTCATTGTTAGTTTGGATTTATCCAAGGTGACAATAACCTTACAAGCTAAGGCATTAGATCCGAGTTTTGGGACTCAACACTTCTGACATGTATTTAAAATACTTATGGAAATAAGTTTTGAGGTTATCGATTCATTGTAAGGTGAGTCCTACAGTCCCACGCGCTCCGCGGCAGCGCGCGGGTTATTCGATTATATAAAAGACCAGGGCAGAGTACCCCCTTCGTTGGAATTAAAAATTCCCCCACGCACGACTCCTGGCCCAAAAAAATATTTTTTTATATATTTTCAAAACGCCTCCTGAACTTTAACTTATTTACGGCTTTTTTATATAACAAACTTTATCTATCAAATATGGAGTGCATATCTACCGATTCATTAAAAAAAATATCACTGAAAAGATCATCGAATTGCGAACAAAACGAGCTCAATATTGCACCGCTTCTGACATGCGTACGATTCTATAAAAAATGTTAAAGTTTAATATATATATTTAAAAAACCGAATTTCCAAAACGCACCCTGAACTTTAACCTGTTTTTTTATTCATATTTTTAAAATTCAATTTTCAAAGCGCACCCTCAACTTTTACCTATTTACGACTTTTCAATAAAACAAACTTTATTCGTCAATTACGGAGCGCATATCTATCACTTCATTCAGGAAAAAAAAATGTCGCTGAAAAGATCGTCGAATTGCGAACAAAACGAGCTCAATAATGATTCTGACATGCGTACGATTTTATAAAAAAATGTTGAAGTTTAATATATATTTTAAAATGTTTACGGAAATAGTCTTTAGGGTTATCAGTTCGTTGCAAGGTGAGTCCCAATCGCTGAAAAATAGTACTTGGCGTTATCGGTCTGTTGCAAAAATAGTCCCGCACGCTCCGCGGCGGCGCGCGGGTGACAAACCTCGTTAAAACTAAAAGCACAGACACTAGTATAAACATATGGATCACTTTCTGTACTTTGACTCTTGAAATTCAAATGGTCTTCTTTTACTTCAGTTTTGATGATAAGTAGTATACTTGACCTCAAAAAGTCAAATGTTTACCAATCAACTTACTGTGAACTTCTTCACAAAAGTTATCTTGTTGTACATTTGTCTTATACATTTCCTTGTTATTGTTCTTTTATTTACACTATGAGTTCAAAGATTATATCAAAAGACAGCAAGTACGAGAGTTAGCTACGCTAAATTCAGATTTCAGAAAAGAGAGCCCTAACACACGTGGTAGTGTGTAACCATTCAACACAAGTCGCATGAAACATCCCAAAATAGGGCATTAGCGAGACAAAAAATGTGGATCCAGGAGGTTCAACCACAATATGCGCTAACACTACATTACTATTATTTCACTACAAAAGACAAACATTTTGTTGGGTTTTATGACCTAATTAACAATTAATTAACACGAGTACGCACCGGAATTAAATAACACATGTAGAACACATTAATTAACAAGGATAGAAGATGCTTACCTTTTAGCACAAAACGATACACCCTTTAAAGGTAACCGTTAACACCGTCTTCTATATACGCGTATGTATAATTACCACACGTAAAACCTCCAAGATCTAAAGTAAGATCTCTCTAAGCTTCCACACACAATACGTTCTTAACAAATAATGAAGTATGCTAGTACTAGTAGTGTTTTAGAAAACGAACACCACGACACTTGAATCAAATCAACACGTGAGCAAAACCACCTTGTGGTGATACACGATCGAACAAACACACCCTTAAGGGTTGTTTGTTTTTGGCCGATCGCTAGAAGGGAGAAAACCAAACCCTTAGGGGTGTTGGTTTCGGTCGAACACAATGAGGAAGAGAGGGGAGAGTATTAGAGATTTTTCACAAAACACATATATAATAATGAACCTCAAGTCCTCCTTATATAGCCTACACAATCTTGGAGAACAAGCAAGCAAGCCCAAACCCTCTTGGGTTGTGGGTTCGGCCGACCAAAGAGAAAAGGGGGCAAACCCTCACTTTCCTTTTTCCCGTTTTGCGTATTAGCCATTAATGTTTAACTATTAAACATTTAACTAATATATTTATTTATCGTTTACTAAAAATACTAATTCGGACATATATTATTTACGATGGACATATAAATAATACAATAACATTGGTAAGCGTCTAGCAACACGCCAATGCTCCCGAAATATTCGAGTATGGTTTCACAGGGCACGAACAAATGATTTATGAATTTACAATCCCTTTGTTTCCGATACTGTTGTTAAATTGGATATGGATCAATGTCATTCCATATTTAACATTTCTGTTTCTCGTATTTATGATTAATCAAGATTACCAAAAATCATTGAGGCACATCTACCTGCATTTTTTGGGTGCGGCCACACATACATCTGATTAACCCTATGAGGGGCCTAGTGGTATATTCTTCAATAATTTGAAGGAACAAATTCTATATTGACTACAAGTGTCTAGTCATCATGTGGCATAAACCATTCTGACATAGCCCTTATTAGTTACCATATTCAAGACAACTTAAACTATATCGAGAAGGAATATCCACATATGCTAAACCTACTTGCGTCTCAAGTCTAAGGATTTATGTAAATAAAATCACGTACAAGATTCACTTGATGACGTCGATCCATAAAGTGATATTCTTGTGGCGAGAAAATCCAATATTCATCTTATGAATATCATGTGAGTTTGATGGACTCATCCTTAATATCTCCAATATCACCAATCACTCAGAATTGTCTTAGTTTAACAATATTCCCATATCGTTAATCGGCAATGGATTAATTTAGAATAATACATTTATTATTCACGGATTTAAACATGCAAATATAGGACATAATTTTATAATATAAAATAACAAAATGTACATACTTGCCACTATTGTATTGTGTGTGT
The DNA here is from genome assembly GCA_026074375.1 of Tanacetum coccineum. Classification (NCBI taxonomy): domain Eukaryota; kingdom Viridiplantae; phylum Streptophyta; class Magnoliopsida; order Asterales; family Asteraceae; genus Tanacetum; species Tanacetum coccineum. The sequence goes on from BQNB010063042.1 coordinate 12,400, forward strand.
TGAACTTTTTTTATTCTCATAGTGTGTTACTAAACATTCAAATTTCCGATCATTGGTGTGATTATAGATTACTTCTTATATTTTTATTATAATAACTTATTATTTACATAGTGGTGGAAAGCAAACGAGCAACAAGTTGCGTCGCTAGCCCTTTTTGGATTACAAAGCTAATCCTTGGAAAACTACATTTGTGGATCGGGCGTCAAAAAACATTACTTGTTCATAACCCAACCTATGTTATGTTTTGTTTTCATTTAGCAAACTTATAGTGTTTTCTTATGTGATGCAGCAACTCTTCGTCTAGAGTTGTATCTTTAGTGATCCTAAAGTTGCTGCACAAGTGCCCTGGTAAGCTCTTTTACTAGATCTTTTTTGATTTTCTTCATGCAACGGGACTTGTAATGTTTGCTTCAAGATAAGTGATATACTTTTGCTTTAGTAACCAAGAGCATCAGTTAACTTTTAAAACCTCTTAAGAATTTGACGATCATATAGAAATTCTTTGCAACGCATAATACAAACTAGAAATAGTTGCTGTTAAATTTCTAACAAAAGTACAGACCATAGTTGAAGAACTGATATATATGTTCGATCAAATCTTATTATAGGTTTCATAAAGTGGCTGGAACATACATGATGATAAAGGCCCTTTCAAGATATTTGTAATGCTTCGGTTGCCATTTATTCAAATATACAAGAAAACAATTTTGTTCTTGCGAATACTTTATCAATTTTTATTTTCTCATGTCAGATGAACATTCATCCCTTTTTGTTTTTAATGCATTTAATAAATAATTTGGTGTGTTTATATTGAATTATCTTAACTTTTTGCCAAGGATATTCACAAAACAAGCCCGCCTATCAGGCTATATTACACTTGGGATATGCTGGTAAGTCGTTTATTGTAAATTCTATGTTGTGATAGAGATGGTAAATATACAAATTCAATGACCAACGTTGTGTATAAAGAAGCTTTATTTCACACTGAACTAAAAGCATATACTTTGTAATGATGGTCAACTTAATTCAAGTTATAATCTCTATCTGATTATCATTATTTCCTTTTGTTTCGTTTTGTTTTCGCTATATAATATTATATATTGTTCGTTAATTCACTTAACTGTCACTTAATTTTATTCCGTGGTACTCACAGGCGTAGCAGTCCCATCGGGGGGCTTTGCAAATAGCACACACACACACACACACACACACACACACACACACACACAACATCACACATATTTATATATATATATATATATATATATATTATATTTTTATATTATATCTATATTATTTTTATATATATTTTAAAGTTATACTATATGAAAAAATACTCCATAGATTTTTCACTATCAAGTTATCCGTGAATTTTTGAACAAGGTATCTCGTGACCATCTTTAACTGATTTACTAGGGGTGGCAATTTTTGACACGACACGAACCTGACACGAAGTTAAACAGGTTTGGGTTGAGGATAAACATGTTTGGGTAAAAAGCAGGTCAATCCGTATAACCCGTTTAATAAATGGGTCGTGTTTGGGTTGAGTAAGTATTAAACAGATCAACACGTGAACCCGTTTAAGTATATATAAGTCTCTAAAAATAAAATATATAAGTTGAATTCTATGTTGGATTTGGATTAGATGTATTTTGTTATGTAGTTAATAGGAGTGAATTACGATTATAACTCATATATTATTGAAGTTGTCGCATAATTATTTGTATGCTATGTTATTCATTTTTTGCATTTAAATTTGTTAAATCGACAAACCACCAACCTTATTCACCGGTTGACCTATTTACTTAAACAGGTTAAAAAAAGTCAAAATAATTTTTACCCCCAATTCTCTCTCTACCCCCAATTCAAAAACCCTAATTGATGAACATCTTCTAACAAAGATGACTTTCAAAATCCACAAATTAACAATCTAAATTCCTTCTTCCCTTTTGTTTGAATCCTGTTATAACCCCTGAAATTGGGATTAATCATTGATTGATTAATCTCATATCGAGCGTGTTAGGCGGGTTTCTCATCTTGGGTTTTTGTAATTTAGATTTGTTATTCTCCTCTTTAAATCAATTAGACTCCGTTTCCGTTTTCGTTTAATCTCGCTGTCATTGAAACCCTGATCTGTTTTTCTTTTCAATCCTTTTTTATCTTGATCTCCCTTCAATCCAAAGATTCTAATGGGGAGTCGTAGATCCAAAGAGGACGACGTTAATCGTATTTCTATCTCCATTTATGTTACAAATTTTCCGGAAAATTTTTCTGCAAAAGAGCTATTTCAATCATGTAAACAATACGGACATGTTGTTGATTCGTTTATCCCTCGGAAAAGGACGAAAGAAGGTAAACGTTTTGGTTTTGTTCGTTTTATCAACGTGTTTAATGTTGATCGCTTGGTGAACAATTTATGCACAATTTGGGTGGGTCAATTCAAGCTTCACGCTAATAAGGCAAGATTTCAAAGAGCTACTTTGAACAAGGGTCAAGGGGCAGATCATAAGAAGGTTGCTAATTCGTCTCGTCCTAATAGTGGGGATTCTGGGAGTTCTAATTCATATGTTAATGCGGTAAAAAATCATAAGTCGGTTGATCATGACTCCCCTGCCATTGTTCTTGACGAAGATTGTGCGCTCTCCAAAGACTTATCTTCATCCTTAATGGGTAGGATTAAAGAATTTGCGTCCCTTACCAATCTCAAGAACGCTCTTATGAACGAAGGTTTCGTGGACTTGAATGTAAGTTACTTAGGGGAATTGTGGGTTCTCTTAGAATTTTCCTCTGTGAAATCGAAAGAGGCATTCCGCGATAATGTGGGAGTTAGCTCTTGGTTCTCGGAAATTCGCCAAGCTTCTTTCGATATCAATCCTGATGGTCGCATTGTGTGGGTAGAAATTGAAGGTGTTCCATTGAAACTATGGACTTTGAACACTTTCAAAAGAATTGTCACCAGGTGGGGGAACTTAATCGACACTAATGACTCTGATGGGAATTGTTTCCACTCGAAACGATTATGTTTGTTCACTAAGTCCATCTCAAATATTTATGAAAACTTCAAGATCATTTTCCGTGGAAAAGTGTATTGGATTCGTGCTAAGGAGGTCCCTGGTTGGACCCCTGACCTGGTGGAGGACTCGGATGAGGAGGAATTATCTGATGACGATTCATTAGAAGAAGGAATGAAGAACCTTGAATCTGAGAATGATTGTAGCAACTCGTTCGAAGTTCCAGATACGGTTTTTGAAAATGAAGGTGGTTCAAAAAAGGACTCATCTGTGGATCCTTTTGGGCTATACCCTTTGCTTAACAAAAAGACAAAGGATCAAAAACATAAGGAGAGTGGTACAAATTCTAGTCCCAAATTCCCACCGGGTTTTACACCTAATAACGACAATGATGATACAGGGGATAAGAAGTCTGTTAATGACTTTGAAGAGGAGAAGCTCAACGAAGACGATGGAGATTCTAACAATTCCAACCTCAAAGAAAATGTAGATGAATCCGCAAGTTTCGGTCGTTTTAAGAAATCAGTGGCACCGAGTTCAGGGGGCTCATTTATGTGTCTTATGGAGGAAGTGGTGAAAGTTGGCCAAACAATGGGCTATAACATGGATGGGGTGATTAACAATCTGTCCGATATCATTGAATCTCAAGGAGCGTCGATTGTAGATCGATGAATTTTTTGTCCCTTAATATACAAGGCCTCGCTCAAAAGGCCAAAAAAGATTGGGCAAAGGAGTTATGTGTGAAGAATAAGGTGAATTTTCTAGCGATTCAAGAAACAAAGATGGAGGAGATTGATCTTTTCAGTGTTCGTCGGTGTTGGGGTAATTCGACTTTTGAGCATCTTCATAGTAATTCGGTAGGCAATTCAGGTGGAATCTTGTGTGTTTGGAATCCCAACATTTTTTGTAAAAAAAGCTTCACTATTTCGGATTTTTTTATCATTATTAGGGGTGTTTGGTTATTGAACGGTATTGACCTCATGATTATTGCGGTCTATGCTCCTCATGATCCGCGTGATAAACGTATGCTTTGGGACTACTTGGCGCATGTTATTAATCAGTGGCAAGGAGAGGTTGTGATTATGGGGGACTTCAATGAGGTTCGCGTCAAATCAGACAGGTTTGGTACTAATTTTAATGTTCTTGGGGCGAATATTTTTAATTCTTTTATTAATTCCACGGGTCTTGAAGAAGTTCATCTTGGAGGGGCCTCTTGGGGATTTTTTAATCTAATCTTGTACGGAGATTGGAACGCAATGCTCTATTATATATGGCCGTGGAACTTTAATGACGTGGGGACTATGATGAAAGACTTGGTTCCCCTTTCAATGTTCTAACTGCACGGTGTTTTTGATTCGGTTTATTGTTGTCTTCTGGTCTTGTGGATGTTCTAGTTGGAAAGGGTACCTCGTTTACTTGGTCGCATCCCTCAGTCTCCAAAATGAGTAAATTAGATTGCTTTCTTGTTACGGATGGGATATCTGCTTTATCCGTCTATTTCAGCTTTGTGTGCTTGACCCGTCACTTGTCCCGATTCTGTCAGTCCTATTCTTTTTGAGGGAAGGTTTTGTCTGATTTTTGGTCCGTCTACATTTTGGTTCTATCATCTTGGTTAGGATGGAGGTTTTGATTCGATGGTGGAGCATGCGTGGTTTTTTTTTGTCATTCTGATTCCAATGCTAGGTTTGGTTCAAGAAGAAATTGCTCAAGACCTTAAGTCTATTATTTCGTTTATGGAGTTAATAGATAAAAAGTTTCATCTTTTTCTTCATAACGCAAAGAAATTCCCTTACAGAATGATTTGATCTCTATGATAAGACTTGGATATGGGATACGTTTCTGTTGACATCCTTCCTCGCGGTTGATGGATCATAAACCGGGTCGGCTGACAGATATTAAAACTTTTGGAGGGTTAGGATCTGGTTCAAAAATTTCTAAAATCAAATGGGCTGCGAGGAGATGAGAATTCTAAATTCTTTCAGGGTTATTATTAATAAGAAAATTGGTCTCAGTTGTCGATTCGTGGTTTTTCGTTGAGAGGGCAACTTAGGTGTATCTGATCCGAGTATTGTGAAGGAGGCATTTAAGGAATCACCTTTGAAGTTCGATTTCAGCTTACCGTGTCATGATCGTCTCAAACTTAATGCTCTTTTCATAACGGTTATTCTGCGGATCAGGTGGATGAGCTGGATAGGGCAGTATGAAGGGAAGAAATTCGTAGGGTGTTTGAACTGTGGCGAGATTAAGTCTACTGGCCCCGCGATGGTTATACGTTTGAAATTTTTGAAAGTATTTGGTGTCTTGTCGGAGCGGATTTTGGCGATGAGGTCGACTATTTTTTTTAAGTGCTGGTACAGTTTCCACAAGGGGTGTAAAGCTCGTCTTTCATCGCCTCTTAATTCTAAAGTTAATGATGCTAAGTTTGTTAATGATTTTCGGCCTATCAGTTTGATTGAATGCGTTTATAAGGTGAACTACGAAAAGTCTGAGCTAATCGTTTGGCTATGGTATATCCACGATTTAGTTTCCGAGACTCAGTCGGCCTTTGTTGACTTATAGACAAAATATTGGACGAGTCCTTTTATCTTAATTATGAGATGTTTATACTGGTGTAAGAGAAAAAAGAAGAAGTATGTTTTTTAAGGTTGATTTTGCTAAGGGCGTTATGATTCGGTTCGGTGGGATTATCTCTTGGATATTCTTCATGCGTTTGTGTTTGGGGCCGAATTGGTGTAGGTGATCCGTGTTACTTTTACTTCCTCCAGGGCTGCTTATATTGGTTTGTTGAGTAGCCCAACGTCCGAGTTCCATTTTTGTTGTGGTTTTGAAACAAGGTGATCCGTTGGCCCCTTATCTTTTCATTCTTATTATGGAGTCGTTACATATCTCTTTCTCCCGTGTTGTTGACGATGGGCTGTTTAAAGGTTTTCAATTGCATGGCTCGGTTAAATTAGTTCTCATCTTTTTTTATGCTGTCGATGCACATGTTCCCTTGGAGAGTGGTCGAACAGAACTTACATATATATTGTTTAAAGTTCTTATTGTTCCATCTTTGCGCGGGTCTCTAAGCTCAACATTGCTAAGAGTCAAGTCTTGGGTATCGGGGGGTTTCTCAGATTGTTGTTGTGATAGGCAGCCGAATAGATAGGGTGTGTCTGTTCTTGAAACTCCTTTTCGTTATCTTGGTGTGAAGATTTGGGGAGTGTATGTATCGGAAGTCGGCTTGGGTTGGCTTGTGAACAAACTCCAAAGCGGTTATTAATTGGGAAGGTTATAAAACCCTTTCCATAGGACAGCAGATTTACCCTTCTTAAATCGTTCTTGGTGGGCCTCTCTAATTTTTTATATGTCAATCTTTAAGGTTCCAAAAAGGGAGTGTTGAAGACTATGAATCTATCCGTGTAGTTCATTCAAAGGTGTTGAATTATTCGATAGAAAGATTTCGTGGGCATAGCTTTGGGACATAATGTCTTAGCGTTCTAAAACTGAACGCCTGTGGTCTTGGTGTCTCAGGTTTCTTGGTTGAATCGTGCTCTTTTGTTGAAGTGGGCATGTTGCGCTTCTGTTTTGGCGCTAGGCTCTTTATGTGTAATGTTTATTCAAGCGATTTATGCTCAAAGTTTGATCTTCATGAGCACCGATCAACCCTCGATTTGGTGCTTATTTTAACAGTGATAGTAAATCTTTGAAAGATTCTGGTTTGATTTTTCTTCGCATTGTAGAAGCGGTTTTGGGGACGTGTCTATGTACTAGTTTTTGGTATGATATATCGGTTAGCTGATGCCCTCTTTGTTTCTGTTCATTTCCCGTTTGTTTGCTCTCGAATTGGATAAGGAGGATTGTGGTGGCTAATAATTCGGGAGCTTCTTCGGTTAGTCCGTGTAGCTAACTTCTTTTCGCCGGGGGGACGTGCGTACGATGGAGTTGACCTCAGTAGGGACTTTGGCAGCAGTGGGTTGACCTTTCTTCATTATGAACTCGGTTGTCCTTCGTTCCTTAGATAGCCGTGGACCTTCGTGATATTTGTCGGGAGTCGATGGAAGAGTTTCAAGGTTTAAGTCATCAGAAACTTTATTGCATGGACTTGTTTCTCCCTGTCGGATGTTGCAACGAGACTGGTAAACTTCATTCCATTAAAGTTAAGTTTTTTCTATGGCGTGCTCAGTCGTGATAGGCTTACATCATAGATGTCAATCTTAGTCGTTATGAAGGTGTTTTGTTGGATTCTCATCTGATGTCTCTTATGTAATGTGCTATGGAGGATGTTCTTGTTCAGCATCGTTAGTTTTCTTTTCGATGTGAAGGTGGCTCGGGTTGTTCTTCGTATAACAATTTGTCGTTGGTGGGATTTGGAGCTGGCAAAGAGATTTGTTCTTTCTCGGATTGGGAATCTTGGTTCTTATCCTTTCGATTTCTTCCCGTCTCAAGTCTAAATTTTAGAAGAGGTGTTGTTTTTTATGTTGCTTCTGGTGGCGGATTATGGAGGCTTCGAAATCAGTTGGTCTTTGACGCTTCGCCTTCCTAATGTTCGGAGATTTTTGTTGACATTTGTTTCTTGGTCCTTTTTATGGTGTTCTAGTAGATGTAATAGGGTTTTTTTATTGGGAGTTATTGGTTAAAAAAACCCCTGTCTTATTTCTTTGTTCATTTTTTGCATTTAAATTAGTTTAATCGACAAACGACAAGACTTATTCACTTATTGGCCTATTTACTTAAACAGGTTAAATGGGTCACAAACAGGTTACACGTCTTATGCAGGTCTTGGTTAGGGTTGAGTTTTTTGACACGATTAATAAATGGGTCGTGTTTGGGTATAGTTTATAATAACTATCCAACCCGCGAACCCGAACAGGTCAACACGAACACGACTCGATTGTCATCCCTACGATTTACTAGCCACTTTTAAATGCATACCTAGTGATTTTTTAACCTTATTCATACCTCTTGTGAGAAATTTATGTCCCTTATTATGTGTAATCATTTTTAATATACCGAAAAATAAATTTGAAAATTCTTATCTTTTTTTTAACAGAAAAAAAAAATGTTCCTAGCAAAACCGAATCTTTTTTTGTTACTCATTGTCATGGTTTTGACCAATTGCCCATAAAGTTCAAATAACCTTAGAAAAAAGAAATAACATGTATGGTGATGATTTCTTAATCTACATTTATTGCAAAAATAGACAACTAGAAGACTGAAGACTTTTAAAAATGTAACATCTTCGGGGCGTTTACAAATAGGGTAATACCAACATGAATAAAAAACCGAAACTCAACCGAACCGATAAAAATCAAATCAAATTTGTAATCGAATTAAATTTGTCAAAAAAAACCGAATCGAATTACTATTTGATTTTCAATTTGGATATTGTTTTTAGCAAGATGTAACTGGGTTTTCGATTTGGATATCGTTTTTAGCAAGATGTAACTGAACCGAAACGAGAACATAATTCACATAAATATATAGATATGTTATATATGTAGATCCAAAATTTATATGAATCAATTATAGCCACTCATTTTTTCATCAAAATAATAAAAACTCACTTTCCACCTCTTTTTTTAAAATAAAATATCTTGCAAACGGTAAATCGTCAAACGACAAAAAATACACCATCGCGACGAGTATTTTTTTATCTTTCAGTAGACATCCACTTCGATATACTTTCGAAGAACTTTTTTTTCGATTTTTTTTTCAGTCACGTCTGAAAAAATCACATGTGATTTGTATCACAATCACATGTGATTTCATAAAATCACATGTGATTTCATAAAATCACATGTGATTTGTGATACAAATCACATGTGATTTTTTTCAGACGTATCTAAAAAAAATTCGAAAAAAATTTCGTCGAAAGTATATAGAAGTGCCCCTCTATAGAAAGATGATTTAATTCTCGTCGCGATGGTATGTTTTGTTTTGCGTAACGATTAACGGTTTGTGAGATATTTAATTTTTAAAAAAGAGGTGGAAAGTATGTTTTTATTATTTTGATTAAAAAATAAGTGGCTATAATTGATTCATTAGGTATATGCTAAATTTTGGGTCTATGTTGAACTTTTGCCTATATATGTATATATGCATAAAAAGCCATCAAAACTCTTTCCTATTATAAATATAATATTGTTTTGAGCTTAAAAAGATTTTGGGCTAAAATCTATCTAAACAAGTGAAAAAACTATACATTGTATAAAGAAGTGAGTTATTTTGAGGACAAGTTTCTCCCTACATATTAAGGGTTTAATCTTAACCATCCATTTTATTAGATTAAAAAGACAATATTTAAGATTAAAAATAACATGAAGGGGTCAAAAGTGTAAATTTACTAAAACTCACACTAACCACTCCCTCATTATTTGTAGAGTTGACAAATCTTGCCTAAATTGCAATTATTTGACTTCTTTGTACGTTTTTTTACGTTTTTACGTATTTTACGATTTTTTAAGATTTTTACGTTTTTATGATTTTTTTACTTTTTGTACGTTTTCATACGATTTCGTCCGCTTTCGCATGTTTTCGTACGCTTTCGCCCGTTTTCGTCCGTTTTCGCACTTTTTCGTCCGTTTTCGCGCGTTTTCGTCCGGTTTTAGACATTCTCGCACGTTTTCTTATGTTCTCGCACGATTTCTTACGTTTTCGTCTATTTTCGCACGTTTTCATACGTTTTTGCACGTTTTCGTCTGTCTTCACACTTTTTGTTCTATTTTCGTCCGCTTTCACACGTTTTCTTTCGTTTTCACACGTTTTCGCCCGTTTTTGGACGTTTTCGCACATTTTCTTACATTTTCGCGCGTTTTTGTCGGCTTTCGCGTGTTTTCGTTTGCTTTCGCGCTTTTACGCCAGCTTTCAGGCGTTTACTCCAGCTTTCGCCCGTTTTCGCCAGCTTTCGCGCGTTTTGCTAGCTTTCGCGCGTTTTCGCTAGCTTTCGCGCGCTTTTGCCACCTTTCGCGAGTTTTCGTCAGCTTTCGCGCGTTTTTGTCAGCTTTCCCGAGTTTTCGTTAGCTTTCGCGCATTTTCATCAGCTTTCACACGCTTTCCTAATTTCGTACGTTTTACCGTTTTCGCACACTTTCGTCAGCTTTCGCACGTTTTTTGTCTGTTTTTGCACGTTTTCTTACTATTTCGTCTGTTTTTGTACGTTTTCGTCTGTTCTCCTAGGTTTTCACATGTTTTCTTTCGTTTTCGCACGTTTTCTTTTGTTTTCGCACATTTTCGTCCGTTTTCATACGTTTTCATCCTTTTCGGTCGTTTTCAGACGTATCCATCCATTTTCATATGTTTGAGTCAGTTTTCTTGCGTTTTCATTTGTTTTTGTCCGTTTTGACACATTTTCGTCTATTTTCATCTGTTTTCCCACGTTTTTAGACGGTTTCTTCCGTTTTCATAAGCTATCTATCATTGATATTATACCAAAATCCTTAAAAACCCTAACCACTAAACCCTATACCAAAAACCTAAACCCCTAACCACTAAGTATAATATCACAAGTGGTATATACACAAACCTTAAAATCTATAACAAAAACCCTAAACCCCTAACCACTAAACCATACATCAAAAATCCTAAACCCTTTAACTACTAGGTATAATATCACAAGTTATATATACATAAACTTTAAAATCTATACCAAAAACCCTAAACCCCTAACCACTAACATTCTACCATGAATTCCACCAAAGCTTCTTCTTCTAACCCTTCTAAGAAAATCAAACTAACCATAATCCCACAACTATTTATTAACATCTCTAGTGATGAAGATATCACCACCACACCTTCTCCTACAACAACTTCTTCATCTCCAACTCCTCTAAATGCACCATCCAAAACTCCATCCACCAATCAAACATAATCAAGCTAAGAGAACACATCTTCTCCTTTTTAATCAAAACTTTAAATTTCACCACCATCGTCAAATGAACTAACTTCTCCTCAACTTTTGAACCCTTTACTTGATAACATCTCGGATGTTCCTCTTAGACCTTCAAATCCTCAACCACTTCAAAGTCATCTTTCTTTGGATATCATACTCTCTTTGTCACCAATCACTCCTCTTGACCACATTCATGATACCCCATCACCACCATCTCCACCACAACCTCAACCACCTATCATGGGCCACCATCTTTACTACAACTACCATAACTACCATGGGTCAACTTTCATATGTTGCTTTCATAACCGAACACTTTTCAAAACCTTAAGAAATGAGATGAACATCATGTTTGCTCATCTTGAGTATCTTCTCACTATCGTAATCACCCCACACTTTCCACCTCGACCTTGAAATGGCTTCAAACATTTTCATAAACGTGTCACCCTAAACCTTTTCACTCAAAAAGTGATTCCCTATGAATCATGATTCATTTAGGGACTTAGGTAGTATTGTCTCTCTTTATCTCTTGAAGCATGTAGTGTTACTTATGGATTAAATTATCTCGTTTATTCTTTAGTTTTATCTTATGTTGTATGAATATATTACTTGCATTTTCTATTGTATGAGTTTCTTGATTGTTGAATGAAGCTCCCTTTTGGGTGACTTCAATCCAATGAGTTGTTTAAAAGATATTTGTCTTGCACTTGTACCTTTAACTTTGTTTTGTAGCAAACAATTTTAGTAAGATCGATCCCTTGGTGCCCCAAACGAGGGGGAGCATACATCAAGGGCGAGTCTTGATATCGTCGATTTCTTTTGCCCTACAAGTACTCGACGATCATCCTTTTTGAATTATACAAAATGAGTTTATATTTTGTCATCATCAAAAAGGGAGAGATTGTTAATACAAATAATGTCTAAAAACGTTATTTATATTTTTCGACCTCTCAACATTTTGATAATAACAAAATGTAACAACTTTACGATACAAATTAACTTACAATTATTAATCGTAAAATTCCATTTCTAAGATTAATGATCACTTAAGGTATGAACAAACAAATCATTAAGCATGATTAGTGATCAATACAAATTTTTCTCTTATCCATCACATTTTTACAAAATAATTTCACAAAATTAATTAAACAAAATATTTTCTAATTAAAAAAAGTTTTATTAAAAACTTAAAATTTGAAATTCAAATTTTCCCCCAAAATGGAAGGTTCTATACCAGATACAACCTTCTCCACAAAAAGACAAAAAAGGAGCGTGGTCTACTGGCGGCCCCCTTACAGGCCTGGCGGCCCCCAGATATATCTTGGACCGCCAGGACCACCCCTAGTGACCGTTGGATTTTCCTACCTATAAATACTGCTCCATTCCTTGCAGAAAATTAGACCTCTTTGCATGAAATTTTTAGATAACTTTCTTTCTCTAAAAATCTTCTTTCTCTCTCTAAATCTCTTGATCACTAACATTCTTAGATCTTATTTCAAGTGATCTAATCTCTTCTTCTCATCTCTTCCCTCTCATTCAAGTGCAAGAGAAGAACATTCGTATTCGCCAAGAAACGAATTGTTATTTAGTGATCTCTCCTCTTTTCTTCTAAGTACCAAATCTCTATTATAATTATCTTGTGTATTTGTGTGATTCGGATTGTGTGTAAATCCGATAGTGTTATATCTAGTGATCAGTGATGATTGTGAAGTGGTAGATTGGTTCTAGCTAAGATTAGGACATGTACATTTAGCTTAGTATCAGTAAGAAAAAACTAAGCGACGTGTAAACGTTTTCTCGCCTAAAGAAAAAGGCCCCCGGCCCTTTTTTTGTATTGACATAGTGAAATCTTGAGTAGGATACTCGAGGAGTGGAGTAGGGCGAAGAGGTGCTTCGTAGCCAAACCACTATAAAATCTTGGCGTCTTGATGATTGTTCCTATTCCTTACTCTTCAATTATAGTACCATTGTTATTTAGGCTTAGTTAATTGTTGGTAATTTTTGTTCATATTTATGAATTGGTAAACATACTACTTGAATTCTAATATTTTTGAAAGCAAACTTTTAAAATGTAAACCAACTTGTAAACTATTCAACCCCCCCCTTCTAGTTTCCACACACTCTAGAGCCAAACACATTGATATACGTTACCATTTTATAAAGGAGCAAGTGGAGAATGGAATAGTGGAACTATACTTTGTTTGGACGGAATATCAACTGGCTGACATCTTCACCAAACCCTTTCCACAAGAAAGATTCAACTTCTTGATCGAAAAGCTTGGTATGAGAAACATGTTTCCAGAAATGCTAAAACGTCTTATAGAGAAAAAGGACGAGTAATGGTGGTAACTCATGGTATATCATGTGTATTTTTAGGATTAATAAAAAGACTTGGTCACCCCATGTATTTCATATTTAGCACATATCGTAGTTGGAACAGTAATCGTATGACTTATGGTATTGGGCCGGGTCTTTACCCACTGTAAGCCCACACCATAGCTCATTTTATGGGGCGTGTAAGACTTATTTAAACCCTCTCCACACATGGAGAGGGTGTTGGAAGAATTCATTTCATGCATACATCAAAGTGTGTTTTTACATATTCTCTCCTACCATCTCTCTCTAACTTTCTCTCTTTAAGTCTTTCACCACCACTATGGTGCTGGTTGGCCACCCGACATTATAATAACATCAACCGGATCATTGATTCTTTTGTTTCTAATAATTGGTATCCAAGACTAGGTTACGTTCTTGGGTCGGTTAACATGTTGCATGGTCCGGTTGGTATTTACTAATCTGTCACTTGTCTCAAAATCTATCACTTTTGCCAATTTTGTCACGTTTAAGTTTCTGTTTAATATGTCACAAAGTTCTTCTCCAAAATAGTCACGTTTGAGTTCCTGTTTAATATGTCACAAGTTCATGTCCAAAATAAATCTATTGTTTTTAGTTAACAGATTCTTTTGGATGGTTTGTTTGTTTGGCTGGCTTATATAAATCTGGGTTCTTGGGGGGGGTTCGTTTTTAGCAGTTGAATGAAATGGTCAAGGCAAACAAGATCGAGAAATTCAGGTTAAAGTACAAGACTTTATTTGTTTATTTTGATAAAAGACAAAAAAACAGGTAGCGAGTTGGCAGATCTTACTAGCGATTGTTTGTGTGGCGAGTTGCCAGGTAATACTAGCGAGTTCGTGTAGCGATTTGACACAGGTTATAAGAAGACAAATTATCTATGCCAAATCTAAACAAAACTCTACCCAATTTTTGACTCAGTAGTGAGTTGGCTATGTTACTTGGCAGCGAGTTACTTAGAAGCGAGTTACTACCACAAACCCAAACCGAGTTAACTCGTTATTACCGAGTTGACCTGGGTCAACCCACTGAATTTGACAAATCGTCACAACCGGGTCGTACCAAGGTCCAAATAGAAATGATGAATGAGAGACAGACTCTATGTTAAACAACGACAATAACAGAAACCTACAAACAACATCAAATCCATTTGTTACATTATTTTAACTAACAAATCCACAAATCTACCTAATCTCATCGTCTAAATTATCCATCACATCTCCATCTCTTCCAACTCCAACAACAAGACTCGAAACACAAAGATAATCAAGACACATGGCTTAATTTTCGTGTGTTTCAAATTAATTCAAGACCTTTAAAAGATCCCATCACACAAAAATATACTTCATCATAGATCTATAAAAAGGCAAAGCCTTTTCATTTAATATTCGAATATAAAGACAAACTTATAACAAATTTGTTATCGTTTTCTTTGTTTTGATTGAAATACAAACTAATATCAAAAAGATAAACCTACCTGAGACCTTTATTTAAAGATCTTGAAGCCATCAATAATCTCATGGGTTTAGGAGCAGAATTAATTGAGGAGTTTGATGTATGGATGTTGTTGTGTAGCTATGTATACAAGAGGAAAAGCTATGATCATGCTTATTATCTCTTGTAGCTGCGTGAGATTTAAAATGGTAGGGATTTAAGAGTTGGTTGTTGACTGCAAAGAAATGTTTAGGTGGTGGAGTATTATGTGGTTTAGGGTTAACTGTAAGATTTATTAGGGTTGGGGCAATATATATCTGCTTGTTTGGATATTAGAAGTCGTTGGGCGGGTGTATTAGAATAAAGAAAGTGGGCCGAATGTTGTTAATGTTCGGAGTATGGGCTGACTGGCCTATTATTGGTGTTGGGATAGCTATGTTAACAGACATGGGCCGAGAGTATAAGCAGCGAGGTCTAACAAATGTGATGTTGGGCCGGTTTCTTTAAATAAAACTCATGGGCTAGCTATTTTAAACAAAAATGTGGGCTATGTCAATTTTAACTTGGCCGGTTATATTACTTTTGAGTTGGACTGCGGTTGAAATTAAAGATTTGTATATTGGGCTGGAAATTGGTTTGAACCGAAGATTGGGCCGAATTGTAACACTATCAATGTGGCAAATTTGGTGTTGACGTGTAGTAAGAATTATTACAAATTTTGTATTAATCGGTTACTTATGGGATAATCTTGTCATATTAAGTGATAATGGTCATAATCGGTGTTTAAAACGACAAAGTGACTAAACAATCTTTGAAGTGACAAGACTAGTGAGCATCTTTATAAAAGAATCATTGACGCTTTAAATTCAATTACTATAATTGGAATTACTTTTTCTAAGTGACTAGCAGTTGATTGGTTAATCACTTATTTGAGATTGAAGTTGCATTTCACGAAGGTGTGCTCTTATTTTATCTTGAAGTCGGGGTTGGTTGGATGCATGACTTTCAATGATAACTTGCTTGTGCTTAAAATTTAAGTTGAAGACTTGGTTTATCTAGTTTCCAGAAGTCAGGGTGGATGGTTGAAGACCTGGATAACTATCACTTAAAAGAAGTTACGTTGTAGTACTCAGTGTCACACGCAGAAGACGACGTGGATAGTTTCAAGAGGTGTTGTACTTCTTATGCCTCTTAGTTGAGTGTATAGAGTACTTAGAGATTTGCTTGGAGCATAAATTCTCCTACTTCGTTCTTCCAACCTTAGTGCATAGCTAAGTCACAAGAACATGGAATTCTACTTCAATTCCAAGTTTCGTATATCAGGTTTACTCCATCAGTGGTCACTTCATATAGCC
Source organism: Tanacetum coccineum (assembly GCA_026074375.1). Lineage (NCBI taxonomy): Eukaryota > Viridiplantae > Streptophyta > Magnoliopsida > Asterales > Asteraceae > Tanacetum > Tanacetum coccineum. The sequence goes on from BQNB010063042.1 coordinate 28,422, forward strand.
TACAAATGGGTCGGTAAAGATAGTCAGAGAGAGTTAACGAGTAGATATTTGATCGGCAGTTGATTCTCACATGATACATTTGTGCTTATTTTATTCTTCTCATAAGATTTCAAGTATATGTGCGTATAATGTTTTGCTGATTCTAAGGTATCAAAAAAAGCAAGGGGGAAGGAGACATACATCTGAACGCACTACGAGTACACATGATGAACTTCATACCTTTTCCTTATTTAAGGTCATTCCAGGAAGACAAAAGTCATAAACGCAGAGAAAATCAGTGTTGTAACTCGTGGCTTTTGGTGTATTATTCCAACTACGTGGGGGAAGAGATGTAAGAAACCGTTTCTCTGATGAAATAGAAAGAAGGGAGGGGGTTAAGTTGGGGAGGGGTACACATTTGTATTGATTAATCCTCAATTAGTCAATATCTTACATGAAGAAACGTGTTCATCCGGGACGTACTTGATTTTTATGGTACTATTTTGGTGTTGTCATTTCGACTACATCCGGTACTTAGTTGTTTTTATGGTACTGTCTTGGTGTTATCATTTCGACTACATACGGGAAAAATTGATTTTACTCGGGACTTAGTTGACTTTGGTGAAACAATTTAAATGTGTTCATCCTGGACTTACTTGATTTTTACAGTACTGTTTTGGTGTTATCCTTTCGACTACATCTGGTACTTAGTTGTTTTTATGGTACTGTCTTGGTGTTATCATTTCGACTACATACGGGATAAATTTCTTACACTCGGGGATTAGTTCACTTGGGTGTAGCAATTCTCATCGGCAATTTCCTGAAGGGAGAAAAGTGCATTTTCGGGTCTTAATTGATTTTGAAGCTACGTTTTTGACTTTATTAATAGGATTGAGTGTGTACTTCGGGTTTTTAGGCTTCATATAATGAGAATGATTGCATCACTTCAACTACAAGGGGGGACTGATCTCTTGACACTTTTAGTATGCATTACTTCAGCTTCCAGCAGGAAGAAAAGTGAGAAGAATTATTCAAGCGTAAGAAGATACGTTGCTGATCTATTTGATGATCCCCCGAACAGATAATCACTATGCTTATTTTTAAAAGGAGCAACAATATTTGATGTGGTTTGCTACTTATTCCCGTAAGAGCACTTTAAAACAATTGATCATGTAAGAAAGCCTATGAAACTTTTAAAGAGAGGAATGCTCAATTGGGGAACTATAAAGCTCTAAATAAAGAATATGTGGCATGAATTAGGGGGAACCTAATTAAGAAGCTTCTCCTTAACCAGAAGTGTATGAGATACTTAGTTCGTGCCTATTATAGTATTTATCCTACAAGGTACTACAAAGATGATTCATAGTGGAGTGCAGACTTGAAGTCAAATGAAAAAGCATATTCTAGATAACTTCGACATGACCAAAGTGAAGGAAAATGACAGTTTTTTCAAGAACATGAAGCAATTACAGAAACCTTCCGAGATGACCAGAAGTGTATGAAGAAATTTGAGCCTTCAAGTAGATCTAAGGCCACTGAAGACATCATCAACATTGGAAGCTTCGTGGAAGTTCTTGTTCTTAATCATTATGTACTTGTTAGGAAAATATTGGGGAAGCTATCAAAGCTTCAAGATGAGGATGCTCAAAATAAGACCAATATTCAGGAGCCTTAAAAGCTTTGGTGGTGGAAGTTTAAGAGATGTTAACTACAGGATGATGAGGATGAGTAATGGATTTGTTTCCTGTAAAATAAAATAAAAATTCCATTTTCATAAAACTTTTGAAAAAAAAATCAAAGCATAAAAATGTAAAACCAAGAAAATCAAATACAAAAATATAAAATCAAAAATACCAAAAAGAGTTTTCAAGACATGTCTTCTGTTTATCGATAACATTTACGGACCTAGAAATGTCATTCAATAATGACACAGGTCTTTAAATGAAGTTCGAGCTGAAGTTCAAACAGCTTTTAAAACATGTCTATATGGCTTGCTATTATTTCTGATATGGCAACCCGGTTCATCAAAATGAGAAAGCTCGTCGCCAAAAAGACAACGTGTCCTAACAACGGGTTATTAAGTCTCCAGGCAATGGAATAACTTTATATCCATCAACTCTGAATTAATGTACGATTCAGTGCATGTATTTCTTGATAAAGAAGAGAAGCATCTTTTTAAACCAAATAATTTTTTCTTCTATGATTCTTTCAAAAATTATTATATATTAGCAATGGTGGTAAACAGTTGTCTTTACAATGGATTTGTGTTTTAAGGAATTTCACAAAAAAGATTTAAAAGCTATTTCAACCACTCAAACTATGACTACAGCTCTTTAAATAGAAAACGGGTCATTATTTGAGGGGGAGAACGTGTCATCAAATAATCTTTTAAAACAGTCTTTCAAAATAAGTCAAGGTATACAAAATAAATTATTTTGATAATTACGGATCACATTTTCCAGGGGAGTATAATTTATTATTAAAAAAAAACTACAAGGGCTTTAGATGTCGTTTGTTTAAAACTTTGTGGACTTATTTGCAACTTGAGATTTAGTGAATTCAGGCTTTAAACTACATACGACTAATTTTACCAACACCTCATAGTTTGTTAAAAGTCTTAAGAATGTTTGGATATAATCACATAGTTTTAAAAGCCTTGAAGTGTTTCTGATTCAAGTAATGCTCCCTTAAACGATCAACCTCTAAGCATATTATTAAAAAAAGTAGAAATATTTGATAAAAGAGGTACACATAGGGGGGGGGGGTGTGAGGGGGGGGGGGGTGGGGGGGGGGGGGGGGGGGGGGGGGGGGGGGGTGATGATACCATAAGATTTCATTATCGCCCTATAGGAAGAAATGTGTTCATCCGAGACTTAGTTGACTTAGGTATTATCATTTCGGCAATTTAGAGGGAATAATTGTGACATCCAAGACTTGGCTAACCTTTGTGTTTCAATTTATATCACACTATCATGAAGTAGAGAAATTACCTCATCAAGGACTTAATTGACTTTGGTGTTACAGTTTTGAAATCTTTGTGTACTTTGTATATTTGGGCTTTATACATCAAGTCTTCTCAGTGCGACATGCAATAAAGATTTGAATCTACTCAAAAAAAGGATTGTTGGTTCGGGGGAAGCTAGGCCACTTCCATCAAAGAGTACGAGACGGACTGACAGAATTGCAACATGGACAAAATGACTGTGTCACTTTGGTTTTGAACATTTCAGGTCCTGTCTCATACATAATCTTGTACATCAATAAGTAGTGTGGTAATAAGTATTATGTGTCAGTTTATGAATTTTTTATGAGTTTCTCGTTAAACTCCAAATCATTTATAAACTCATCATAACTGACGCTAACAGAATCCCTCAATTATTGAGGGGGAGCATTTATAGGTTCCAATATCGGCTTGTATTTAATTAGATCACATTTTCTCCCAAATTTTCTAACATATTTAAATCAATTGAGATCCTAAATCTCAAAGGGTTTAAAATTTTTGATCAGGGGAGAGAATGTGATTTAAATATTAAATCTGATAAAAATGTGATCTATTAAGACTCAAGCAGGTACTCCCTTCATCTGCCAAACAATTTCAAATATCGACGCACTTGTTGAGGGGGAGCGTTTCTAAATAATCAAAACAATCAAGATACAACGGCTTTGATATCTATATCACAAGTACCTTGGTTGATTTTCAAATGGTTTTATAACGAAGAGAACAATACCAAAAGACCAACTCTGTATTTACTTTATCGGAGTTATAAGGATGGTTTGGTTAGGTACATGTTCCTATGATCCCGCCAGAGCCAGAGGGATCTACCTAGGGATAATCCACTAGTTAGTGTAGAAGTCCTTAGGTATGATACAAAAAAAGGAGTAAAGTATGAGTAAGGGAAGAGTGCCGACTGAAATGGAGCTAGTACTGGAATAAACCCACCAAGGTACTAGTAATGAAGTCTTAGTATGCACTGAAGGGGTTAAAGAATGAAAAATAAATGTTAAGATAAAAGGTGAAAAGAAAGCAGCCCTCCTTTAACATTAAGCAGAAATCGGGTCAATACATATGCTGTCAGTATCACATGGTTGATTGCTGACATTGAAGACAAGTATCATGGACCCAGTGATATGCTGCATAACCCTCCCTAGCCACTTAAGATCCCTCAAAGGATTCTTGTTTCATTTCTCATGGAGATCAATACATTTCTATCGTCTCTCTCACTCCGAGTTAGACGATATTGAAAAGGTGGCAGTCTGCTCGAGCCTCCGACTACTAAAAATCAAAAATGCACCATTAAGTCTAGAGCCATAAGATCATCCACATATCTCGCTAAGACACTAATTCAACTTACATTTTTTATTCACACAATGTGAAAACAAGTAATATCATAAGAGTCCTATGCATTATCCTCGTGGTATTGCCATAACATCCGAGTGATACGTAAGTATTCATAATGATGGAGGAAATCCTGCTAGAGGCAACATCAAACAAGCTCTACAGTAGGTGACATGTGAAGTCCACCATGGATTAAACTTGTGACACCTGGAAAGCAACGATGGTGCGATTCTTTATGAATCAAACTTGTTCTAGGAAGTGAATTGACATTGGATGGAAAACTATGTTTTATGATTAAAAACTCTCGGTATGTCACAAATACCATTTCATGAGTGACACAGCGATTGATTTTCAAATCCATTTTTCTCTTTAATCAGTAAGATAGTAACTCACTGGTTCACTTATTCTGTGTTGTCTGCTTTGAGACGTTCCGATATTGAGAACGGTTAGTACAGCTGCGAAACCCTGTCAAGGAGATTCTTCGGAATTCTACCTAATCACAGGCAGTATTTATACTGATCAACGGGGAACCGTGGTTCTTGCAACCTTATTCAATGAAAGTAAACAAAGACACTTTTGTTTGTTTATTACTAACATATATTTGCAGGAATCCTGACGGTTGCAGCTACTGGCCAGAGATATGTCAACTCACAACCCCATGCTTACACTTCATATTCCTAATCTAAGTCATCATGATAGCTGAAAGACCTACAACACATCTTTTGCAACTCTGATGCTTGCTATCATGATCCAGAAAGGTGTGAGCATGCCGGTCTGAAGGTCACAACATCACATAGAGGCAATACTTCACAACAAGGATGATTAAGAGATTTACTGTGGCTGATGATCTCAAAGAAAGCTCAAGGATCACACAAGTCAAAGGAACTATGCTCAAAGATCACTACTTGCCGTACAAAGATTGTACTTGAAGAATTAAAGACTACGAGCCAGAGTCAAAGATCAACTCACAGAATGCTAGGATTCAAATTGTAATTTCTGGGGTGACCTCCCTTAGGGGGAGATTGTTAGGATTAAGAAAAAGACTCAGTCACCCCATGCATTTCATATTTAGCATAGCTCGTAGTTGGAACAATAATCGTATAACTTATGGTATTGGGCCGGGTCGTTACCCACATGTTAGCCTACTCCATAGCCCACTTAGGGCACTTAAACTCTTGTATTTAAACACCCTTTCTAGCCATGGGAAGGGTTGGTTGTTCATTTTATCACAAACATACACTAAGTGATTTTCTCTCACTAGAACTCCCTATTTTCTCTTTCTATGATCGGCCAACCCTCTAATCCAGGCTTGTGTTATGATATCCAATATCCTACAGAAACTTCTTCCAAAGCTATGTTGGCTATTGATGGAGCTGGTTTTGATTGGAGCTATATGGCAGATGATGATGTCCCTACAAACATGGCTCTTATAGGTTTCTCAGACTCTGAGGTATATAATGACAAAACTTGTTCAAAAACCTATCAAAAAAGCTTTGAAACTCTTAAAACTCAACTTGATGATTTAAGAATAGAGTTTAACAAATCTGAGTTTAATTTAGCTACGTATAAAAGAGGGTTAGCATCTGTAGAAGAGCAACTTATCTTTTACAAAAATAATGAGGTTCTTTTTTATGAGCAAATTGTTGTTCTAAAAAGATATATCTCATATAAAGACTCAGAAATTATTGTGCTTAAAAATCAGTTAGAAAAACTTAAGCAAGAAAAAGAAAGCAATCAACTTAAAATTGAAAAATTTGACAATGCTTCTAAGAGTCTAGACAAATTAATAGGGAGGCAGATACCTAATAAAAGTAGAAAGGGTCTGGGGTATGTAAGTTATAATGCTGTTCCACCTCCTCCTACAGGGTTATTTTCACCCCCAAACCTTGATTTGTCCAAATCTGGTCTAGAGGAGTTCCAACAGCCTGAGTTTGAAGGCTATGGACCTAAGACTAGTAAAAGTGTTAGTGAAGTTATTTCTAATGAGGTTAGGGAAACTCCTGATGCCCCATTGGTTGAGGAGTTGGTGTCAAATGATAAGTTAGAGAAGAAAACTATTTCTCCTACTAAGATAGAATTTGTTAGACCTGAACAACAAGAAAAACCAGTTAGGAAACCAGTTAAGTATGCTGAAATGTCAGGTCTCATAGTCCCTAAGGGAAAATCAAAATAAACTAGATAATAAGTCCAATAGTTGGAGTGTACTTTATGATGTACAATAAAGCTTGTTTTGTCTATGGAAGTTTTGACCATGTGCAGGCTAACTGCAATTACCATCAAAGGGAAAGGGTGGTATCTGGGAATAATTATACAAGGGTGAATTACAATTATTCTGCTAAAAAGGCTCACCCTAGTGCACACAGAAACATGGCTCCAAGAGCAGTTTTAATGAAAACTGGCCTAAGACCACTTAATACTGCTAGGCCTGTTAATACTGCTCATCACAAAACTACAGTTCATAGTGCTAGACCAATGTCATGTTTTTCTAAATCAGCACAATCAACTGTAAAGAGGCCCTATTAAATAAAAACAGCATTAACTAACAAAAATTTTAGTTAAAAAGTTAATACTGCTAAGGGAAGTTTTTATACTGCTAGGCCAAAAGCAGTTAACACTGATAGGCCAAAAGTAGTTAATACTGCTAGGCCAAATTCAGCAGTAGTTAATGCTGTCAGGGCAAATCAGGTTAATGCTGTTAAGGCCTCAGCATGTTGGGTTTGGAGACCTACCAAACTTAATAGTGCATCAATTACTTTCAAGAGACATAACTATATTGATGCACGAGGCAGATCCAAGTCAGTGATGGCTTGGGTCCCCAAAGGAAACTAATTTCCTTATTTTCATGTGTAGGGTCATCCACAAAAAGAAGATCAAGGTTATGTTGACAGAGGATGCTCAAGGCACATGACAGGAAACATATCCTATCTCTCAGACTTCAAGGAATTTGATAAAGGGTATGTTACCTTTGGAGGAGGATCTAAAGGAGGAAGAATTACTGGTAAATGAACTCTTCAAACTGATAAGCTTGATTTTGAGGATGTATACTTTGTCAAGGAATTACAGTTTAACATTTTTAGTGTTTCATAGATGTGTGACAAAAAGAAC